>JAABOM020060625.1:0-46474 GCA_011800125.2 Solanum clarkiae
ATTTTTTCCAATTTTACCCTTCATTAATTAAGTTTCTAAGATTGAGTTTTGTATGAGAAATAAATGATGTATTAAATAAGTGTGTGGAGTTTAAAAAGGGTAAAAATGGAAAAACATGACTAAATTTTGTCTTTGTTTCTTTTTCTTAATATATGTGAAATGACCAACTAATTCACTTAATATGAAACAGAGGGAGTACTATTTTTCACACCGATTATATATGACTTTGCTTATACTTTTTTGCTGCCTAATTAATGTTTTTTTTTCATTATTTCCAAAAATAGATACCCTGAGGTCGATTAATCAACTAGATCGAGGGTGATAAAGTCTTGATCTATATAAAAAATAAAAGTAATAATTGATCTCTAGAGATCGCGGTTTTTTAAATTACATGATTATAAAAGATATCATTTGGGAATTGAATCCACATCTAGATCATTGATGTTTGTTGGTTTAAAATTTTTAATTTTTTATTTATACTCTTTTCATTTTTTTCGCTGAAGAAAAGACCTCTGAACGTCAGTTTCTTTAAACTAAAAAAACGAAGGTTGGTATTTTGGAAAAAAAAAAAGTAGTTTCTTACTAATACTAGTCTACAAATTTGTTAGTATGTATTATAATAACATGTATGAATTATGTATTTAGTTATATACTTCGATACAATATTCAGTATTTTTTTATTATTTCTTATAAATAGTACAAATATAAAACATATTCATTATATTAAATATCATAATATCAAAATTTCAATTTTAATATAATAATTCGATATCTGCTAGTCGCACGTATTGTTCCTTTTCCTTCACTTACATTTCTTACTTTTCACTTACATTTCTTGCTTTTCTTACATTTCTTTTTGTCATATCTAGGTATTTCTGCCTATGAGATTTGAGCTGAGGGTTTTAGGAAACAGTCTCTCTACTTTCATGAAGTAGCGGTAAGAACTGCATACAATCGACCCTCCCCAGACCCCACTTGTGGGATTATACTGGATATGTTGTTGTTGTTGTTGTAATTCGATATCTATTTTGTATTAAGCCTAGATCAATGTCCCCAAAAGATATTCATTTCTTAGGGAACCAAGAAACTAATTAATATCGACTTATATAAGATATATACACTTGTATGTACTAAATTTTTCAGAAGCTAACGAGTGCCGCTGACCCCTCTAACGTTGAGGTAGGTCCCTTTTTGTGTCATGGGCTTGGATTATGACATAAACGAGTTCATTGAATGTATATTGTATTAGACTTAGTCTCGTGGGAAACATTTTTTTTTGTTTGTTTGGACCAAAAGTTGCTTCCTAATTAATATAAAGGTGTAAGACTGTCAATCAAGCAACTCATGATATAAAGTGCAAAAAGCAAAAATTTTATAATTCAAGATAAGTCAAATTAAAACCTAAAAAACGGTGAAGTTAATTAACTCTTGGAACCAAATAACACATGGATAGGTTTTGACTTTATATTACAGTACGACGTAATACATAAATGAATATTTAAATTTGATCATAATAAATGACAAGTAAATATTGAATTTTAATTGTAAATGTATATCTAGACGCCTTAATGAACAACTAAATACTTCAACTTATTTTTACTGTCTTGTGGACATCTGTTGCTGATCTGGCACATAAACTTTAAAGACGTCTATATATATCATCATTTTGCAAGTTGGAGCGTCAACTGATATAGTGAAGACGAATTGAGTTGTCTATGTACACTCTCAAAATTTGAGTGCGGAAAATTTGAGTGGTTTTATAGTTAATCCATTTAGCGAGGATTGAAATGGGACAATTAGAGGTTTCAGGTTCAAACCCCCAAAAATAACATTTTGGAAAAAAAAAAGTGTTTCTTCTTGAATGAATTTTATGTGGTACGAATCTGAATTAGCTGAGATTCTAATTATAGATATCAGAAATGAAAAAACACATACATTGTGACCTCATAAACAGTGTCTAGAGAAGATATAACATACATAGATTTTTATAGACCCTCAACTCAAGAAAAAAATAATACTAGAAACCGAACTATTGTATTTTGTGTTTTTTTTAAAGAAAAAAGGAAACGTGTCATGAAAATATTTTGCATCTAACATTCTTGGTTTGACTTTCTTATTTTATCATTCTATCTAATTTAAGAATAACATGTGAGTATTTTTTGACTATAATGTTTGAAACCAAAATAAAGATTGGTTCAGTATGATGACCTAATTAAATGCAGTAGGAGGTCACAGTTAACCTACCGAATTACTACAATTCCACCAAATTCCTTGGTTCCAACTGCCACCCTCCTAACCCCCCACCCCCCCACCCCCACCCCCCATGCCCATAAAAAAAATTAATATTTTTAGTCGGTCAGTTAAAAAGATATTTCATCCGTCTAACCATTGTTTGTACTCTTTTTGTTCACTTTTAGTTGTCACTGTTTCGCTTTTCGAGGTCAGCTTCACTAAACTTCAAAGTTAAATTGAAACAGTTAAATTTAATATTTAAAATCTAAAATTTAGTGGTTGAAAACTATACGAAAAAATACTATAAGTTGAAATCATTCCCATATTAATATGATAAAAAATATATATATCTTAAAATGTCGGTCAAAGTTCATGTAGCTTGACCTCGATAAGTGAAATATTGACAAGCAAAAGTGAACGAAGGAAGTATATAGTTTTTGTATAATGAGTGGTATATATACTAATATACATGATATATCGGTGTACACATTATATAACAATAATAATATAGTATATATTGGGTAAAATTTATAATTAAGAAATAATGATTAAAGTTATTTTTAATTATAGGGCTCTATTAGGCTATTGTGTATGTTTGGTGAAGTCGATACAACAATATGTAATAGATTTTATGAATAAATAAACTTAGATAATTATTTATACTGAATAAATAAAAATGATGGAAAAAAAGTATTTATAATATACTCGTATGTTCCTTTTTTTTTTTTAAATTAAACCAAACGTCTAAACTCAAAGTGTTCAAGTCCAAAATGTATTGTGAGAACAAAGACGACAAATATGATTCAAAATAAGACAACTTAAAATTCATCTTTGTATTCTAGTGAAAATACATGATTTCTCATTTAGTCTGTTTTAATTTGACACGTAGTTTAAGATAGTAAAAAATATTTTTAAATTTTATAGTCTTTATTTATCATTATTGTAGAATTTTTCAATATGAATTCAAATTTAATTGAGCCTAATTGAAAATACGAAAATATATGTGCCCATGAAGAAGTAGTCGCTAGAATTATTAAACATTTCCTAAAGAAAATTAAAAAAAAAAAAAAAACAATTCATATTTATTTGTAAGAGACGTATATTTTTAGATTATTGGCAATCACAATGTCAATAACATAAACTTGTGGAACTCTCTTTAAATGCTAAATGTTAAAATGGAAAATATGAAATTCAACTTTTTATTTCTTGCAATGAAATAAAAGGTTATCGACGGAGGTGATTTTGGAATGATAAGTACTTTTTTATTGTAGTAAGAGGTTTTGGGTGTAAGGCCTAGGAATAAAATTGTCGTCGTAACAATCCTTATAAGAAGTCCTATATCAGTTTGGAGTCCAAAGAGACTAATTGAACGACTTGATTGAATTGATTGGTTTGAAGAATTATGAGCATATTGGTCTTGGGAGAAGTATCAAGCATCGAATTAGGTGAAGTAAATAACAACTCAAATTCAATAAACTACGTAACCAGTAGGAGATCGAGGATTGAATCATTAAAGTCAAATGTTTTCTTATTGTCCTAAAAAGAGGACTTGATTTGATTGTGGATCCAATGATAGTGATTCGTCCCTTATCTTGGCAAAGTATCAGACGGATGTGGCAACAACATGGCTTTATTGTACATCACTTGCTCATAAGTGATAATTGTCGATTAGAGAAACTCTCAAATAAGACGTGATAGTACTCGAAATAATTGGACTGAATTGCTTGCTATGTGAAGCTTTCTTAAAACATAATTACTTAAAACTTGTATTATTTTGCTGAGTTGAGTATATATTGAGCATGTCGTTTTTTAGCTATTTTACATACTTTACATTCTATGTACTGACATCATTTGGCGATGTATCATTTCATGATGCAGATATAAGAGTTAGCGATCCTCAACAGGTGCATTATTGAAGATCAGCTATTCCAGACTTGTGGCGAGTCCTCCTTGCATTTGAAAGAACTCTTTTTACTTAGTAGCTTTTCTTTCAGTTGATTTGATTTTAATGTAGCCATGGACCTGTCATTGACACCCTCTCTATAATTGGTAGGAGTAGAGGCCTCAGTGATGGTTATGAATTGAGTTGATGTCCCTATTTTTTTTTTTACATGTTTAATTTCTTTCAAAGTCTTCTTATATCATTAAACTAATTCGCATTATTGGTTTAAAACTGTGAATTATTGATTGTTTAGCCCCTTAGAGTATTTCCTATATGCTTAAACTGAGATTTTCATTGTTGATTGAACGAGTGATCAAGCCAAGGTGTTTTGTTGCGGAATTAGCAATGATTTTGAAGTGTTGGCTGCGCCAAGAACACCCTCTCGGAGCGTGACAGGCGCTTCCCACTATATCCAAATTTCATTGAGCTTCAATATAAATATAGAACATCGAGCAAACAATTAAAAAATATATATAATTATAACTTTTTAACTTTATTAGAATTTTATGAACTTAAAAAAATTACTAAACATTCCCAAAACAAAAAAAAGAATCTCATATTGGGAAGAATATTGGTAATTAGTAGAAGTTGATATATTTGTAAGAGAGGTAAATATGTTTTAGAATATGGCAATGAGATAGGACTCGATGAAGAAGCTCCGCCTAACAATTTGATTTTTTTATCTAAAAAAAGATTTATCTGATTTGATCACGAAAAAAATTCTAATTCAGGAAGTAATTGTCACGCACTTTCTAATCTTGATAGAAAATTTAGATCAAAAAATGATTTTTCCACACCTCCCAACCCCGATTTCAAAGAAAAATTTAGATCAAAAAGTATTTTTACGTATCGTTCTAGTCAAAGATACAAACTTGTGGAACTCTCCTTAAACATTAATGTGGAAAACATGTTCTTTTACTCTTAATCTTCTGTTTTTTCTTTAACAAGATTATGGGCATGGTCAAAACTATTTAATATGTCCATGCACTTGAAAGAATGGCCACCCCATTTGGGCCCTCAATATTAGTGGTATATTTAGGACCAAATTTATTTGTGATTTTTTTCGATCCATTAATTCTAATCGAAAAAATTCTTAATAAAAAGGAAGATGTTAGAAAATGACGTTCTTTAAATTCCTAACTACCCTATAATATCATAAAATGTTATCCAATTTTCGAACTCTTCAGAAGTGTCAGCAAGTACGTATCAAATTCACAAAACACGAGTGTGGCATTGAAAGTGAAGAGTCCGCACAATTGCTCAAAGATCTCAATCAGTGTCTTCATTAAGGGAAAGAGAGTACATACACCTTTTACTTCACATGCTATAGAAACTATATTCAGAACAATTGACATGAAAAGGTTATCTAGAATCACACAACTCCACTAAAACAAAGAGTCTATCATGTTACATTCCTTCAACGTAACTATTACATCTAATCTAAGAAAACATAAGAGACGTCAAGAAAACTTTTCCTTTGGTGACGGAAATGGTTCCGATTCAACTGATGCAGGTGGATCCAAATTCATTTGATCTGCAGTTGGAGGTGGTCCAGATTTAGCTTCATCAGTTCCTTCTTGAGTGGAGTCCGTTGGATCTCTCAACGGTGTAGAAGACTCAACATGATCAGTTGAATGTACAGCAGGGGGAGCAGGATATTCTTGGTCATTAACAGCCGCGGAAGGTGTTGGATCAGTTGTTAGTGTGTTGGGAGCTGTTCTTTGAGTCGTATCAGTATCCGTTTTATTTGTAGCTGGAACAGATGTAGTGGCTGCAGCATTGGTCTGTTCAAGATTCATTTCAGTTGATGTGGTGGTTGTGATGTTGTTCTGTTCAAGATCAGTGTCAGGTATCTCATATTCTGAGAGGAGATCCATGAACTCGTTGAGCAGCCGCTGAACTTTCCTATTTGAGGCCATTGCTGGAAGTATGTCTTCTCTAAGGAGTCTCTGCTTTTTCATACCCTAAAATAGTCGGGATAAAAAGAAAATAAGAAAGCCAATTTACGTAACTATGTGTGGAGACTAGTCTCTAAATACTTCGTCTTTTTTATTAGAATCTCACTTTGAGAAAATATGAAATACAGAAAGTATGAGCAAAAACATGAACAGACGAAAGAATGTGTGCAACGAATAAAACATCGTCAAGGATATCATATCAACAAGATGCTGCATGAACATGGCACAATTGGGGTCAATCCTAAAAGAAATATACACATAAATGAGAAGTGTGAGAAGCCCTTACAAGTACACAAGGGTCCCAAGCAGGTTTATTTGACGTAGAGGATGCAGCCTCAGCCATCCCTGTAGGAGGCCCAAGAAAGTTCTCACAAACTTCTCTCAAGCGTGATTCATCTGCCTCTCTGTATTTAAAGAGCAATCATATGTTATTTTGATACTCCAGAATTCAAATAAGGTGGAAATTTATCTCTGACAAAACCAACTAAAACAATTCTGCACTAGTCGAAACACATGTAGAGCCAAGATATACTAATACCAGAAAGCAATATAAACTTTAAAGTCAAACAAGACTCTTTCTGTAAACATGATTCCACTTCAGGAAAAATAAAACTCAGTAAAATTGAATTAAACAATAATAAATGAATATACATAGGCGAACATAGCACCATTCACGATCCAGTAATTCAGTCCTTACTGGAACTATTGAGTTCTCCAAAACGAACCCTGTCAAATGTGCAGGCAAAAAGTCCATCTAGCACTAAAAATTCAATTTGCAACTCTCAATTTAATCAATATGCCAAGTAAAACATAGACATTTTGCTTTGAAGGTGAAGTTTCCAACATCAACCAATACATTAAAATTGGATACTCCATTTCTATTCATGTGAGATAGTTTTGACTCGGCACTGAGTTTTAAGTGTTAAAAAAACGTTTGAAACTTGTGGTCTTATACATTCCATAAGACTTGTATGGCTATAAAAGTGTCTGTTTAAGGATATGGGAAATTTACAATTACGCTTTCAAATATAGGAATGTGTCATTCTTTTTGGAATGGACTAATAAGGATAGGGTCACATAAACTGAAACGGAGAGTATTGAATAAAGATTCCATGTCACGAAATGATTTAGATAACAGACCTTGCTAAAAACCGAACATAGGATAAAAGGCATTGACGATATTCACTAGGAGACTTCAAAGCAAGAGCAGAAGCCAACTGAGCCTCCAAATGAGAACGTGTTTGTACCCCATCATCAGTGACTCTGCAGATGTAATAACAAAGAAAAGTTAAAAGTTTTACATGCACAAACTTCAGTAAGAGAGATGAGCCACCACCAAAATAAAATTAGGCAACAAACTTACACACAAATGCTAATTGTTTAGTTATTCGAAACAGCAAAAGTCACTCTACCACTGGCACCATTTTGATATGTTAATATACTGAGGTACAGACTTAACACTTAACATCATTTCTTGGGAAATTCTAGTAAGGAATATCTAAGAGTCTAAGAGGAACTAATAAGATTTCAAGAACAAGGAAGTGGGAACACGCTACTGACAAAATAATGTGGATGCCACATCGAGACAAAGCAAAATGAAAGAAAATGCACCTGCTCCAGCCAGGTCTTCTAGCCAGGAACTTCTTAACATCCACCTGCAATGCTGCTAGCTCACCCCCATGCAGTGAGCCCGAACTCCAGGAGCTAGAAAAATTTGAAGCCGGAAAACAATCATCTGCAACCCTCAGCCAGCACATGAGGCCCATATCGAAGAGGAATGCATGCCGAGTGGCCAGGACAACAAGGGGAAAACCAGATTTTGATAATTTTGCTGTTATCACTTTGATTGTGCCTGTAAACAAGTTGAGAAATAGCTATAAGATACAGAAAGCAGCTAAGACAATGTAATATGTGGGTTCAGTTTTGGATTACATAATCAAGTAAGAATCAATGACTGCGGCTCGTGCGCAGCGAAATACTAGAAAGTGTTACTTCCAGCAGTACCCATAATAGTTACAGGACAACTGTCAGCTTGTATGGAGCAAAGTAATATCCCCTTGAGCTTCTGAGTGCGGCCAAATTTCTCAGGACGATGCATAAAAGAACAAGAGCACAATTCTCCGTGGCAATGCTTAAAAAGAAAGAGAACAAATATCTGCCAGAAGACACATAAACTAAATCTTGGACTTTCATAACTCACCTGCATTTGCCTTGGGATCTGAAGTCATAAGGGACGCCAATGAGTCTTGAAGGAGACACTTCCGGTTGAAGAGATCCCAAAGATGTAATGACCCTTTCCTTGTGACGAGCAAAAACTTCCAAGATTCATCACAATCAACAAATACTGCAGCAGATCCCATCATCATGGTTGGCATGGCACGTCGTCCACATTTTGTATAAATCTTCTCACAAGCAAAGATGAGAATAAGAATATATTGTACCATTGGAAGAATATTTGAAGTTAGCAACTAAATAGGGGAAACTTTAGAAACATTAACAGCACAAAGAAATAACTGGGATCTATAATTTAATGCGACTTTCTCCATCCTCAAATCAACGTTGAGCCTCACAAAGTTAATGACAATCTGTACAGCCATGCAAATGTTAGGCATTTTTAAGACCATAAGTTTCACAAGTCTTCATTTCATTCTTAAAAATCTGTGCTTAGTCAAATGGGGTCACATAAAATGAAATGGAGGGAGAATATATTAGGAAAGACTGAACCTAAATCATGTAAAAGGTGATGGTAGATGTAAAGAGGACAAAGCTCAATATATCAGAGGTGTTTACAGACAAACAAAAAGGCGGAAGACTACAGAAATAATAAATGTTTTTCTTACTTCACAAGCAGTAAAACTGCGGGTAAAGGGTTTGGATGACAGCATTTTAGATTAAAAAAATGTGAAGGTCAATTCTACCTCTCGTCTTGGATAACATGCACAACAGTTATCTAGAATGCATGTTATCTAGAGGTCAATTCTACCTCTCATCTTGGCAAAGAGGGAAGAATTCACATGTTTGGTAGTCTTGGAAAGAAACGAGTAAAATTAATCTATACATTGGCATTGATTTTCTCAGTTTGAATGTCCAGTCAGTTTTTGTGTAGAGGCACCAGTTAGTTATTTACTCCCTACAAGATCAACTTACAAAAGCAGAAGATAACCATAGAACGAGTAGAGAAATAAAGAAGCAAATTAATTCCACCTATCAACATCTAAGATACTTGTCCAAATGATAGAATCACTTGCGCAGAAAACAATATAATGTCAGTTCAAACTTTCTGAAAATCACCTGAATGCAACCATCTTCACATCCCACAGCCCAGAAGTTGGCATTTCCAGCCAAAACAGTAACTTTTCCAGAAATCCGATCAGACCAAAGAGTTTGAGCCCCCCTGGTACAAAGTATCTCAGTTTCTTTCGTTACAAATGAATTTCCTATCCCTAAATTATCATTTGCAGCTTGTTCTCTGGGTTGAGCCTGTAAGCAAATTGGACCAGTGTCCTCCCCTTCTTTATTATCAAAAACCCTGATTAAAAGAGCACCACCAGTACCCAAATGAGATGGATCTTTGACAATTCCCATCTGTTCTACGCTGATGCTTCCATCCTTGCCTGCAGAAGGTGGAACCTTCTCAATGATGAGGCTCTCACTGATGGTAGCTCTAGCAGTTACACCTGAGCGCTCCTTTTGATCAGCACTGACACTAACTGTTTTCCTGGCAAATCCTTCTCTAACACTTGCATCATACAGCACCATACCGTTCTCACCTTCCCTCTGGTCAACCGTATTAGGGAATTCAATGGCAGGAGATTGAGCAATTCCAGAGGTATTTTCCTGCTGGGGGGAAAAACCTACTGCTTCTGGAATTATCCTCTTTCGACCATCAGGCCTTCTGTACTCTCTTTGCTTCACGGGACTTGACAAGCGTGTAGAAGCTGCGGACTTTGTTAAACTATCATTGTTAACTCCTTCAGTCTTTTTCCCATTACCAGATTGTGGTTTGGGAATCTTCATCACACTACCCAAATCAGCAGACGATTTTGATGTTGCTTGA
Organism: Solanum clarkiae; assembly: GCA_011800125.2. Lineage (NCBI taxonomy): Eukaryota > Viridiplantae > Streptophyta > Magnoliopsida > Solanales > Solanaceae > Solanum > Solanum clarkiae. The sequence goes on from JAABOM020060625.1 coordinate 10,190, forward strand.
ACTTGTGTAAGATCCGTAGTTATTTTTTTGCTTGAAGTTTGCTTTGCAGCTGCCGCTTCAAGCAACAGTTGTGCTGGACTTTCAGCCAAATTTGCCTGTCGACCCCTGACATCACCATAGCGGTTTCTCTTTAACTCATCTAATTCAGCATCAGATAGCTTCTGACCTAGTTCATTTCCATCAAAATGGTAAGTGGCTACACTTCCATCCAAAGAACATGCAAACAGTGAATATCCATCAGGGCTCCTGCACAGAGAAAATTATAGCCTAAAAGAAGACCAAAAGAGAACAAAGAAAATTCAAGATGGAAAATGTCTTTACTGTTTTGAAAAGACAAAAATTTAAGATGCTATGAGCTAACTTACCATGATAAATCCACAACACTTTGAGAAAAGAAATGCTTGGCAACAAAAAGAGGACGTGGACTTGCTGTAGTCCATACAGTTATGGTGCGATCTTGACTTCCTATAGCAATAACATTGTAGGGTTGGGACTCTTTTCCTCCACTTTTGGAAGAACCATTTGCCCATCCAAGAGCAGTATTTTTCACTTCCTGGGCATTAGCCAAATTCCTCCGAAACATTGAATGATTAAACTTAACAACAATAACAGGAGCATTGTGTCCTAAGAAGTCAAAAGTGGCAGACCATTCCCCTCTCTCGAGAACAGGAGCAGAGTGCCTAGGCTTTTGAAAACCATGAGTAGTAGTTATATAGTGTCCACAGGGAGACCAACCAAGCCGCCTAAAGAAGGTCGACCCAAGCTGAAAAAATACACACTTGTTAGGATATAGGTTTCATTAAGGAGAAAAAAAAAGGAAATGTTTATAGAGTATACAGGAAACTCACAGATTTTGTCCAGTGACCTTCAGTTCTATGAGCAAGGCTCCAGTCACTTGTTCGCCAAATGATGACAGTCTTATCATCTGATTGACTAGCTATAAATGAACCAATCGGATCCCAGGTGACACCTTTAACAAGACTAGAGTGACCCCTCAGAACAGCAGAGCATACACCATTGCTCATATTCCAGATATGGATGGTGTTGTCCAGACTACCGCTAGCCAATGTCGAGTCATCTGGGGACCAATTTAGATCCACCTACTTTAAACATGGAAAGAGCAACCTTATTGGTTAGAAAGTACATGGTTAGACAATATAGGCATCTATTCAGAATCAGATATGAATTCAAATGATTTCAAGGACCATTGAATGACGGAGTTCTCGGATTTCACTGCCACAATGAGAAGCAAAATATAGGAGATCAAGAAAGAGGATATTCAAAAATTAATATGATTCAGCACCCAAAGGTGTGGTCAAGTGGTCAATGAAGTGGGTTCGGCACCATGAGGTCTTACATTCAAATTCTAGCGGGGACAAAATACTAGGTGATTTCTTCTCATTTGTCCTATCCTTGGTCGATAGAGTTACCTAGTACCTGTTGCCGGTGGGACGTGGCGGGTATCCCATCGAATTAGTCGAGGTGCACACAAGTGGGCCCAGACACCAGGGTTATCAAAAAAATGATTTGCATAGCAAGCAAATTAGTGATTCAGAAGCTAACAGATCAGTCTGATTACCACATCCGCAGTGTGTCCTCTCAACGTCATGGTAACTTTCCAGTTCTCTACATCAGGAGGCTCTCCACTGCCAAACTCTGTGGTTCCCGAGCCAGGTTTCCTCTCATGGACTTGAATCACCTGATCATCAGAGCCAGAAGCAATATATCGACCATGTTTTGCCCATCTAACACAGTTCACTGACCCAAAATGATCACGTAGTGTGGCAAGAAGTTTTGATGTAGATTCATCAGCTTCCAAGTCCCTACCCACACATTTCATGTTCCATATCCGAACCTGCAGACACATTAAATGCACGTAATGCAATGTACTATGTTAGTAACAGCAAACTGCAATAATGCAGAAAATATAGATGAATATCAAGATAGAAGCTTCTCACTCTAATAAGCAAAAGTAAGTTTAGACAATAAACCACACAGAAGCGAAAAATGCCTTCACAGAGGATCAGCAGCGATACTGAAAGCTAAATATTTTAACAAAATTTGCACATTTTCCCTGTAAAGAAGCTAATCCAGAAGCCTTACATGAAATAGCATTTCTTACAAGGACAAACATAGCTTTAAACTCCACCCACCCCCTACTCAAGAATCTTGATCACCCACAGATAACATAATCCCAACCTTCATTTCACTACGAAAGCCCAAAATAACCTTTCAACTTCCAAAGAGAAACAAGTACTTGTTAGTGCTCCAAAATTCCACTATCAACTCCAATTGTCAGATTCCAAAATCTATGAACAACTAAAAATGCCCGTAAACAACAACATACCACCCATGACACATCAAAGCAGATTGAAAAAGAAATTCCTAAGTGAAGGTGTCATAGAAAAATACCATAGAAAGCAAGACAAAAGCACTTTCAACAAATTAGTAGCTAACTAACTACACCAAAAAAAGTGCATATTACAGTACAAGAGACATTAGATAGTAACAGAAATCAATATCCATCAACTACTTAAAACTATTAGTTCAGGTCCCAAAATGATCAACTACATTTTTCTTTCTTCACCAAAATCTATGACAAAAACAAAGAACATACATTAAAGAAGTAACAACAACAACAACAATATACCTCAAAGGATAAAATGTACATATACCTTACCACTTTCTACCTCGAGAGGCTGTTTTCTGGAATCCTCCTTTCATAAACTCATATACAGAATAAACTAGATAATACATTAAAGAAGTATTAGTAAGTAAAGAATGACAAAGCAGATACCTTGTGATCACCACCACCAGTGGCAAACCTAAGGCCACCTGGCTGAATATCAATGGAGAAAATCTGCATACCCTCATGTCTAATCCAAGAAGGTTTCTCAGCTATCATCTTGCACAATTCTTGATTTCTTGGCTTCTAAACAACAAAAAAGACTCAACCTTTTTCACTCTAAACCCCTCAAACCCCACCAAAATTCACCATTTTCAAACCCCAAAAACAAGAACCCCACAACTTCAAAATTAACATAACAACCAGTAAAAAAGAAGAAACCCCAAAATCAAACACAACAAAAAATCACCCCCACAAGAAAAACAAAAGCAACAGATAAAACCCTAGTTGAGAAAAACAAGAAAAAAGAAAAAAAAAAACCACAAAAAGAGTAAATTTTGAAGAAAAAAAGAATCTTGATTTATTGAGCTTCAAAAAAAAAAAAAAAAAACAGCCCTAGAGTTTGGAAGTAAAAGGTGAAGTGGGGTCGAAGTTTTATCAAGAAAAGAGAAAGATTAAATGCAAATTTTGCTAACTGTCAAATCTGATGAAAAATTAGAGAGGGAAAAAAGATTGCAAAACGTAAAAAAAGAAAATAGAAAATATATAACAAATGGAATCTAACAAAAATTTGTTAATTTTTTTTGTAAAATAAAACAGAAAGAGAAAAGAAGTGAAGTGTTAGTACTAGGTATTTTTGTAGGGTTTTAAAAAAAATGAGAAAAGACAGAGGCACACATAGAGGAAAGTAATGTTTAGTGGTATTTTTTGTGTACATAAAGTTATGGGATAATTATTTTTTATTTCTTTTAAGAATTAAGATGTTCGGATGTCATTTGTTGTCCACTCTAGTCGTTGTTTTATATCTGGTATTTTCTGCTTCTAGGGACGATATTTTTGAGCTGATGGTCTTTCAAAAACAGTCCCTCTATTTCTACGAGGTAATAGTTAGGTTTGCGTACATTTTATCCTACCCAGACCCTACTTATAAAATTTCACTAAGTATGTTATTTTTGTTATATGATGTTCAGATCAATTTACAAATAAAAATATTTCTTTGGGATTACTTGTTATTTACTTTGACCATCAAGTGTTTGAATAGATAAAATAGAAGGCTTAATAGATAATTGTGTTCTTTAACTTGCTTCAATTTGTAGTTATATCTTTCAATTTTGAATGTGCATAATTAGGTACTTAAATTTGAATCAAATTGAACAATTAGATATGTGTATTTTACGTGGCATATTTGAATCAGTTCAAGTGTATCTCATGTGAATTATCACGAAAGATACGTGTATCTAGTTGTTTGATTTTATACAAGTTTAAATGATTATTCGTGCACTCTCAAAATTATAAAGCATAAATGTTAACTGAGATCAAATTAAAGTGCATCTTTATGTATTATATCGAAATAAAAATAAAAGATATCTTTTACCTCGACTGAAATTGAATCTAATACTTTATGATTTTCAACCTGTTTTATTAACGATTAAGTTATGATTAAGTTATACCTTCAAATCATCTCCTACGTCCCTCTCCACTTCCACCCACCAAGGCCCCATTCTCCATTCTCTTCCATTCTTACAGTATTTTGCTATATTATATATAAATATTTACGAAATAAGTAGTAATAATTTTTTTTGACTTGTCAACACTAAAAAAATAAATTAAAATTCACTTATTTAAGAGCCAAATGTTCCTAATTATTTCTATATTTTCATAAGCATTTATACTGTAAAATTAAAATATCAATAAAATGAAAAAAGACATAGTATGGCATAATTATAATTATGAATTAAAACCCTAATTAAAATATCAATTTCATCATGCTATTCAATGTGGTAATGCAAATGTAATAGTTATGCATTTTTAGAAAATTATAAAGGCCTATTTTTTAAGATTTATTTATCATCATTTTTAGTATAACATTATCTGATTTTTCAGAGTTTTTGGATAATTATCTTTTGCAAGAAAATGTTTCACATTGTGATTGATTTGTTGGTAATTAAAGATAATCTTTTGATTTTGTATTCTCCCTCTTGATTTGTTGGTAATCAAAGCCTCTATCGAAGTCATTGCTAGAAGTCAAGTGTGGAATCTTTCATCATTCAGCATTAGCTTGACTCTAGGTAAGCGCTAGATTTTCCTTCTTAAATAGCAGTAAATCTTATTTCCATCGCATAATATAATGTAGATTGATGAGAAAGATAATGCTTAGGCCTTTGGGAGTGGAGTGAGAAATTGTTGGGTCAATTGGATATCCTCAAACTTGTGTTAATAAAAATGGTAATGTGTTTAATTATTGATTTGTATATCCATGTGGATATATTTATGTTGACTGTTTGATGTGAATTAATTAGGTTAAACAATAAGGAAAAAAAAGTTGATGATGAAATCATTGTTTGTATAATAATAAGGTCATAGTTGAATTCATGTTATTTTTGATAAATTTTTTATGGGATAAAAATAAAAACTTTCTAAATCTTATTTTAGTAAGTTTTCAATTCCTTTTGACTATGAATTCTTTTAGTTTTTCTTTATGTGATTTTGTTTTTCTTGGTGGCTTTGTGATGTATTTTATTTTGTTTATCATTAATTAATTGTCGCTTTCATTTGAAAAGTCAGAATTATTTTTATTTTTACTTTATTTTCGAAGTCTCTTCATTTAATTTTTAAAATTTCTTTATTAGCTTTCACACGACGCTATATTATTTTGATCTCAATAACATGCTCATAATTTTGAATTTAGTTATATTCTAAGAACATATCAAGAGTTTGCACTCACTAATAATGCAATTTGAGTGAATATTGTTATGCTTCTTTGGGGGAGGTAAATTTGCTTGTGATTTGTAATTAGAAATTTATATTCATATGCTCCATGTAATTTTCTTTTGGTACTTTTCACCTTTAAAATAGTGCTCTTAAATTATTTTTTTTTATGTTTTTCTAAAAAATTAAACTCAGACCATTGATCCGATTTTATTGATACTAAATTTTAAAGACAAACTCAAAATTAGGGTGTGCAAAAATTAAATTGATCGATAAATCGAATCGAAATAAATGTTATTGATTTATGTTATCGAGTTATTGGATTGATGGATTTTTAATGATTTTACAAAAAAAAAATTATAGGGTTATCAGTTCGAATTTGATTTTTAGTATTGAGTTATTAGGTAAATCGATAACCCATTAAGACTATAATAATTTACTATGTATCCCTTCATAAATATTAAATATTAATAATTTAACAGGACTTGATACTAAATCGATACTCATGAATCATGTATTTGTTTGGTTTTCAATGTATAACCCTTCTGTCGAAAAGTAAATTATAATATGAGGTCAAATATTGCATATTATTAAGTTTAGGTGCTAAGTTGATTTATTTGTTTTATTATATCTCATCGTATTGCGTCAAATAGTTAGAGAAATCATATATTTAATTATTTTATGAATATTTTCTTATTGGGTAAATCGAAAATCAAACTATTAAGGACCAAAAATTGATAAAAACTCTCTTATTGATTTGTTATTAGTTTAGCATATTTAAAAACCAATAAACCAAATCGATAATAAATAAAATCGAATCGAACTGACTGAAAAGAGAAAGTTTTAAATATCTTGGGCCCATCATCCGTAGTAGTGGTGATATCGATGATGATGTCACACGTCGTATTGAGGCAGCATAGATGAATGGAGGGCTTGGCTCTGTTGTATTGTGTGATAATAAATACTACCTAAATTTAAAGGTAAGTTGTACAAAATGATGGTTAGATCGTCTTTGGTTTATGGGGTGGAGTGTTGGCTAGTCAAAAACTCACATGTTCAGAAGATACAGATTGCAGAGATGAGGATGTTAATATGAATGTGTGGACATACCAGAGATGACAAGATTAGGAATGAGATCAGGGTGACCTGTGTGTCAGAAAAGATAAGAGAAGTGAGATTATGATGGTTTGGACATGTCTAGAGAAGAAGTGTTGACACTTATGTTGGAGGTTCGAGAGGTTAGAGTTAAGGTCTACGCGAAGGGATAGAGGTAGATCGAAAAAGTATTTGGGAGGTGATTAGACATGATATGTTGCAGTTTTATATCACCGAAAATATGACCTTAAATAGAAAGGAATAGAGGTCACGTATTTGGGTATAAGACTAGAAGGAGTAGGATGATGTCTTGACTTCTGATATAGTAGGATTACATGATTAATCGTGTCATAATATATTGTGTTGTTATTTGTGGTCGTTCATTTTGTTACTTGTATTGTATTTGTTATGAACTTCCTATTGCTTTCCATTATAGTCATTTTTATATCTAGTATTTTTTGCTTTTGGGTTGTTATATTTGTGTTGAGAATCTTCTGGAAACAATGTCTTTTATCTCTATAAGGTAGTGATAAGGTTTACGCACATTTTAACCTTTTCAAACCCGATTTATGGGATTTTATATTGATATTGTTTTGTTCAAAACATATACAAATACACGCTCGTGCGCGCACACATATATATCCTTTAAATTTTATAATTTTAAATATATTATATGACCACTTAAATTTCATTTTCCAACTGTTCCAACTGTAAAGCCAACGAAGCTGCAATGATTCTAAGGCCGTGTTTGAAAAATGTAAGGCCTGTCCTGCATTTCAAGAATCCATTAATCCATTGTTATTCTAATGTATTCGCCATTGATTTGGAAGAAGCAGCTCAGATTAATCAGCCTAAAACTTCAAATTATCGCCCCGTACACCAACTGTTTGATGAAAATCCCCAGAGAGTTTCTTTGAACAATCACTTGCTTTTTGAGTATTCTCGGAACAGTTTCAATGAAGAAGCTCTGAATCTGTTTGTGGGTATTCGTCGTAATGGATTTTCGTTTGATGGGTCGAGTCTTTCTTGTATATTGAAGGCTTCTACATGTCTGTTTGATTTAGTTTTTGGTAAACAAGTGCATACCCTTTGTATTAAATCTGGTTACTTTGACAATGTTAGTGTTGGGACTTCACTTGTTGACATGTACATGAAAATGGAGAATGTTGATGATGGTCAGAAAATATTTGATGAAATGGGTGGTAACAAGAATGTTGTGACTTGGACTTCGTTGCTTTCGGGTTATTCGTGTAATAAGTTGGTTGATAGAGCGTTACAAGTGTTTCATGTAATGTTAGGTGGAGGAGTTAAGCCTAATGCGTTTACTTTTGCGACAGTTCTTGGAGTTTTGTCTGATACATGTGTTGTTGAAAAAGGGATTCAGGTGCATACCATGGTTATCAAGTGTGGTTTTGAGATGATAACGTCTGTGGGAAATTCTTTGATTAATATGTATTTGAAGTCCGGGATGGTTAGAGAGGCCACAGCTGTATTTGAGGGTATGGGAGATAGGAATGAAGTATCTTGGAATGGTATGATAGCTGGTCTGGTGACTAATAGGCTTTATTCTGAAGCACTAAAGTTGTTCCACATGATGAGACTTGCAGGTGTGGAGCTGACGCGATCAATTTATGTTACCGCTGTTAAATTGTGTACTAACCTTAAAGAGTTGGTTTTTGCAAGACAGCTTCATGGCCGAGTTATGAAGAACGGGTTCTATTTAGACAATAATACTAGAACGGCACTCATGGTCTGTTATACTAAGTGTGGGGAGATGGATGACGCCTTAAAGTTATTCTCTATAATGCATAAATTCAAGAATGTGGTTTCTTGGACAGCGATGATCGGAGGGTATATGCAGAATAATAGACCAGAGCAAGCAGCGAATCTGTTTTGCCAAATGAAAAAGGATGGGATAAGACCAAATGATTTTACTTATTCAACTATTCTTGCAGCTCATCCCTCTATTTCGCTGTTTCAAGTACATGCAGAAGTCATCAAAACTGAGTACCAGGGCTCACCTACTGTCGGAACTGCATTATTAGACGCTTATGTGAAAACAGGAAATACTGATGAGGCTGCAAAAGTTTTTGAAGAGATTGATGAGAAGGACATTATTGCATGGTCAGCTATGTTGTCTGGCTACGCGAAAAAAGGAGACATTCAAGGTGCTGTCAGAGTCTTCCAGCAATTAGGCAAAAAGGGGATCAGGCCAAATGAGTTTACCTTCTCCAGTGTCATCAATGCCTGTGTTACTCCCATGGCATCAGTGGAGCAAGGAAAACAATTTCATGGTAGCGCGATAAAATCTGGTCAGAATAATGCTTTATGTGTGAGCAGTGCCTTGGTAACTATGTATGCTAAGAGAGGAAACATCAAAAGTGCAAATGAGATTTTCAAGAGACAACCAGAAAGAGACTTAGTTTCATGGAACTCAATGATATCAGGATATGCTCAACATGGTTATGGCAGAAATGCTCTAAAGATATTCGAGGAAATGCGGAAAAGGAATGTGGATATGGACAATATAACGTTCATTGGAGTTATCTCTGCTTGTACTCATGCCGGACTGCTAAATGAAGGTCAAAAATATTTTGACATGATGGTAAACGACTTTCATATTTCACCAAAAATGGAGATATACTCTTGCATGGTAGACTTGTATAGCCGAGCTGGAATGCTGGATAAAGCCATGACTCTTATCAATAAAATGCCATTTCCTGCTGGTGCAATTGTGTGGCGTACACTTCTGGCAGCAAGTCGTGTTCATCGCAATGTAGAGCTCGGGAAACTTGCAGCTGAGAATCTCATTTCTCTTCAGCCTCAGGACTCAGCTGCATACGTTCTTCTATCCAATCTCTATGCTGCAACCGGAGACTGGCAAGAAAGAGCGAAAGTGAGGAAACTAATGGATGTGAGAAAAGTTAAAAAAGAGATAGGGTATAGCTGGATTGAGGTTAAGAACAAGACCTACTCATTCATGGCAGGTGATGTTTCACATCCCTTATCTGACAGTATATACATGAAACTTGATGAGTTACATGGTCGATTGAAGGATGCAGGATATCAAGCGGATACAAATTATGTTCTTCATGACGTGGAAGATGAACATAAAGAAGCCATTCTTTCTTGGCACAGTGAAAGATTAGCTATTGCTTTTGGATTAATTGCCACGTCTCCGGGAATTCCCATTCAGATTGTGAAGAATCTCAGAGTTTGTGGTGACTGTCACACTGTTATTAAGTTAATATCAAAGATAGAAGGAAGGAAAATCGTCGTCAGGGATTCAAATAGATTCCATCATTTTGAAGAAGGTCTATGCTCTTGTGGTGATTATTGGTGAATTCAAGCTCTTCAAAAACGACTAAGAGATAGCAGCATATCATGATTGGTGCTTGTGTAACCAATGCTAATGGAGCTTTAGCTGACAGGCCTACCTCCAGAGTTGTATCAATTATCAGTCTCCAAATAATACTATCACCAATGGTTGTTATGTTCATGGATCCAAATTTTGATTGTGCATGGTCAAGAGGATTTATTTGTGGACTGAGGGATAGTAAAGCCGTCATTCTGGCTGATCTTTAAGAGTAGTTTGACACTTGACAGACCATGATCTGCCGTACAGATAACAATCAGAAAGATTCATTTAAGAGGAGGTTTAGGTTTTATCCTGCAGCTAAAGAAGCCAGCGCCTCGTCATTTATCAAGACTCAAAGTATGTCTTCTGGTATTTTGTTCAACATGGTGTTCTGGTCTTGCTGCTCGTAATGCTTTATTCTGTAGAAAAAAGTGATCTTGCAACAAAGATGATGACCGACTAGCTGCTCTTTCATTTCTAGCCATCTTTTTGTTTTCATTTGAACCCAACTTAGGCATTGCAAACTCATGAAGGATGTGGAAAATGTTCGTAATCCACGAAGGGCCATTCAGTAACGCCTTTTGACAACGACTGAAACTGTGGAGATCTCCTGCTACCCATAATAGCCTCTTCCAGAAAATCTATGTCCTCAGAGGAGCTATTGATTCAGATACTGGTTAGAACCATTAATTGTGTTTATGCATTGCTACATTACTGAAGTTTATCTAACTGATGAGTACTTAGGTTTATATCAACTCAATGAGTTAAATTCTGTCAGTGTTTATATAAATGACCAATTCCTATTGATTTTCTTCTTTTGTTATAGGTACTGGTGACATCAAGCTTCAGTGACTCAATTGCTTACGAGGAAGTAGACGCAAAGACAAGAAAATTGGGATAGCAGATGATTGTTTCACAAGGCTTTGCTTCTGCTAACCTTTGTGCGTCTTTTCCACAAATATGCATCCATGCTCAACCTTGTTTTCTTGAAATGATGTTTGGGTCAGCTTACGTGCACCTCAACTAATACCACAGTGCCACCTACTACTACCAACAATATAGACACTGTGTAACTCTATCCACCATCTTTTGTATGGACAAGCACATACAAAAGGGTTCTTGATGAGACGGCAGTTTTAACCAGAGAATGGGGGTTCTAAAATGGTCTTAATTCCTACCATCTGCTAAATTACTCTCTGGTGTGATGATGGATCTTATTGTGTAGCTTGAATTGTTTCATTGTCATTCTTGATTCCTATGAATGATCAATGACTTGTTTACTCAGTTTTGTATTCCTATGAAAAATGTTGAATTTCACCTTTACTAGGTTTATTATAACATTTGATTTTGCTCTCATGGGCATGTTTCTCTCTGGGGATGTCTAGTTTAATCCACGAAATTTTTTGATTGGACTGCATATAATAAATGAGGAGATGAAGCAGAAAGCTCAAGCAAACATGTTGATAGAGAGCTGATTGTTTATTCGCATATTTTATATAGTACTTCAATAATTTGTTGTCTATATATATAGTTATTTTAAAATGGTGCAAGCAAAACACGTACCAATACATGTGCGTGCACAGATATATATATTTTATAAATTTTATAATTTTAAATATATCATATATAACGTAATAACTAATTATTGTTTAGCTGATTGTTATATGCTGTATTGTGTCATATTATCAATTTAATCACAGTATTTATTTTGATGGTTGATTGGTTGCTTAAAATTTACGATATTATATCGATAAGTTCATCTTTAACATCTCATCTTTTATAATGATAGATTTGGCATAATTATCTTTGTTTTAAATAATTCTATTTTAAATTTTATCCATTCTTTTCATAAAGCTTTATTCTTTAATCTACTTTACTTGTACATTTATCTTTCAAATGATTAACGTGTGAAACTACGTGAATGTAGCACAGTCTATCCAAACGTTATATTCCTTAAAACAAGTCGGATTCTAACAGGACCCATTAAAATTTCAGTTTCCAAACTGTAAAAGCCAACGAACCTGCAATGATTCTAAAGCCGAGTTTGAAAAATGTAAGGCCTGCCCTGCATTTCAAGAATCCATTGATCCATTATTCTTCTAATTCATTTGCCATTGATTTGGAAGAAGAAGCTCAGATTAATCAGCCAAAACTTCAAATTATCTCATTTCTCTTCAGCCTCAGGACACAGCTGCATACGTTCTTCTATCCAATCTCTATGCTGCAACCGGAGACTGGCAAGAAAGAGCGAAAGTGAGGAAACTAATGGATGTGAGAGAAGTTAAAAAAGAGATAGGGTATAGCTGGATTGAGGTCAAGAACAAGACCTACTCATTCATGGACTTATCTGACAGTATATACATGAAACTTGATGAGTTACATGGCCGATTGAAGGATGCAGGATATCAAGCGGATACAGATTATGTTCTTCATGACGTGGAAGATGAACATAAAGAAGCCATTCTTTCTCGGCACAGCGAAAGGTTAGCTATTGCTTTTGGATTAGTTGCCACGTCTCCGGGGATTCCCATTCAGATTTTGAAGAATCTCAGAGTTTGTGGTGACTGTCACACTGTTATTAAGTTAATATCAAAGACAGAAGGAAGGGAAATCGTCGTCAGAGATTCATATAGATTCCATCATTTTAACGAAGGTCTATGCTCCTGTGGTGATTATTGGTGAATTCAAGCTCTTCAAAAATGTCTAAGACATATTCGTAATCCAGGAAGGACCATTCAGTAACGCCTTTTGACGACGACTTAAAACTGTGGAGAGCTCCTGCTACACATAATATCCTCAGTGGTGCTATTGATTCAGGTACTGGTTAGAACCATTAACTGTGTTTATCTAACTGATGAGTACTTAGGTTTATATCAATTCAATGAATTAAATTCTGTCAGTTTTTCTCTCTTCTTTTATGAAAAATGACCATACAAAAGGGTTCTTGATGAGACAACAGTTTTAACCAGAGAATGGGGTTCTAAAATGGTTTATCATCTGCTAAATGGATCTTATTGTGCAGCTTGGATTGTTTCATTGTCATTCTTGATTCCTATGAATGATGAATGACTTTGTTTACTTAGTTCTGTATTTCAGTTACATTGTTGTTGAATTGCATTCATGATTCATGTTATTTGTAGCAATAACCAGTATATTGATGAGAAATGCTGAATTTCATCTTTACTGTGTTTATCTATTACATTTGACTGTGCTCTCATAGGCATGTTTCTCTCCAGGGATGCCTGGTTTAGTCGAAGTCAATTGACTCACGTGGAGTATTCCATGGGAAGATGAAGCTTGCACCAGTCAGTATTGAGCATCGAATTGAGTAAGAGTAAATCTAACTCGAACTCAATAACTACGCCACCAAACATAGGAGAGGATTGAAGTCGTTAAGTCAAATGTTCCTCCTGATAGGTCCCTGAAACAATAGAGGACTCGGTTATGAACTTCGAGTACACCAGTAGTGTTTTTACTTTTGAGTCATCACCTTGAGCTGACTTCAGAGGGTAATTAGGAATGCTCATGAAATGATTACAAAGTGATTGAAAATAGAACTGGAGAAGGCATACAAAACAATGTTCTGTCTTGGCATTGATAAATACATGCAAAGCTAAAATCTAATACAATCCAAGAAGGTAAACAATGTCAATCTCCCTTGAAGAGCTTTTGAATATCCCGAATTTTTCAGACAAGTACAGGGGAGACAACACAAATCATGGCAAATCCAGGTGTAGCAGTTACTGGTGATGCATCAATTTCCTCAGCCTTCTTCTCCAAACTCCTTTGTGAATCTGTCGTGCAGTTCAAGGTCGGATTTACTAACTGTTGGCCTTTGACGAGCGAGAACCTTATCAAAGTCTGTCTTTGTAATGGGTGGTGGTATGATCTGCATAGGCATTAATCAGTGAGCTGTTTATAAGTAGTCCTACCAGTTAAGCAGAAGTTGATCCAAAGCCATATCAGAACTTCAGAGTGCAACAATACTAAGTGATTCTATTATCGGCTACTGAGCCGAGGGTCTATTGAAAACCACCTCTCTACCTTATGATGTAGGGGTAAGGCTGTGTACACACAATCCTCCCCAAACCCTACTTGTGGGACGACACTAAGTATATTGTTGTTTCATTCTAATATTAGCTACTAATTCTTCCTTTTTTCGGGTAATCACGCTATTCAGAATTGACATGTATAGTTCGGTAAAGGCACAATCTCTTCTTACATTTTAGTTGAACACTAACCTTTATGTTAGACTCAATCACATTTCATTACTGTATTTATTAGTAAATCAAAAGAAGTCAAGTTTCCAGACATGTGCAGTCATCGCCCCGGCTCCACTATATTCCAGCTAAAACTCATATAAGCACACGATTCAGTTTAGCAGCCAAACGAAAAATTACTCATGGCAGTGATCTCAAACTATAAATATATCCCAAATATCTACCTTGGATGCAAGTCCTTGAGCAGCAAGCTCCTGCATAGTTGTCTGCACAGCACCACGCTGTTTTGGTCCACATGGAATCCAGGTACCATTAGAAGTCCGAGTAAAGAAAGCGGCATCTTGTGTCTTACGTACTGGTTCAAATAGCACGTCCTTGACCTGTCCAAGAAAAGCGTACAAATAAATTAGGAGAACATAGAGGCATAGCTGCTATTTTCCCTTCAGTACAAACCGGCAACAACATGTTGGGCCTAATGGCAAATTCATTAGGTTCCAGACTTACACAAACAGAAACATCTGAACCAGAAAAACCTTCTGTCTTACGGGCCAGGTCTTCAAAGTCACTCTCACTCAAGTTATGGGGTGTATCACCTAAATGAACCTGCAAGTGTAACAAGCCAATCTAAATAACTCTAGCTCTCTCAATTTGATTCACAATATATTTCCTTGAATGTCACTTTCCAAGAAAAATCACAGAACAGGGTTTACTTTGAACATGTGTTGCCGTGCCTTCAAATCTGGGAGCGGAATGTAGATACGCTTATCGAATCTTCGCCGTATAGCCTGTAGAGGACAATTTTCATCAGCATTAAATTTCTAAGATCCACAACTTTATACTCCAGATCATTCTTCACCTGATCTAGGGAATAAGGTGTATTTGTTGCCGCAAGTACAAGAACTTTATCATCATTGTGTCCAACACCCTGGAAAAAACAAATTAACCAAAACAAAAAAAAAATCTTTAGCCAGGGGGAATTTCTCTTCCTCCAAAGCCATGATAGATCAATTACCTGCATCTGCACAAGGAGTTCTGTTTTAATACGTCGAGAAGCTTCACTTTCATTTCCTTCTCCTCGCTGCCCACACAAGGAATCAATTTCATCAACGAATATAATGGAAGGAGCGCTTTCACGAGCCATCTGGAAAAGGTTCGAAACTAGCTTTTCACTTTCACCCATCCACTTGGATACAAGGTCTGATGACGAGACACTGCATGAAAATCGCAGTTGGCACTCGCCAATTTTACAGCGTGAGTTCTTGAGAATGGAAAACTGAGAAAATAACTGACAAAGAACAGACACATGACTATATTTATACAAGCAACTCATGTTTATAGCATCCATCAAGATGATTATGTGCAAGTTTAAAAGAGATTATCAAAGGTGCAAATGGAAGATATATTACCACTGAGAACTGCAGAGATTTCACAGAATACTTGCAGGTATAGGATCATTCAGGGAATCTTCACATCGCCCGCAAAATGTAGCAGAGAATATTAAAATTCCAGGAAAAGGATCATTGTACATATTATTTTTTTGCTTCTAGAGATGCATCAAACCAATAATTTCACATGCTATAGCTTGTTTTCTCTATTCAGGAGATGTCTGGCATCCCAATAACCCCACATGGCATTTTCTTTTTGGAGGACTGGTAAAAAAGAATAACTTCCACAAAGCAAAAGCTCTACATGTTCTTTGCAACAAAACAAAGCTGATAAATCATGCTTGTATAATCCCTACTAAAATTTCTATTATTGTAAGCTTGAAATTGTTATTGAAATGCCTGCAATCACAAACCACAGCTTGGCTGAAAGTTCAATTTGACACCTCACTACATCAACAAATAGCATGATGTACTGGTCTGATCTTAACATTCATGGGTCCCCCCCCTCCCCCCTGGCTCTTTGGTGATCCCCATATGCTAGACTGTGGCCTTCACATCCTGAATACTCCCTAAGATGCACATGCAAAGCCATTAATATTATGATTAAGGCTGGATGTGTTCCTCAATGGTACAGTGCTTTATAGAATTGGCACCAAAACAAAACATTCAACACCCTCGGATACCAGGTTATGTTTATCAACCAATTCCAACATCACGTTCTGTCCTAAATGTATAGATCTTCAAGTGGATAGGACAATTTCTGGAGGAAAAGAACCTCATGGGAAGTAGATATCCAAAAGAACCATAAAGTCTTAACGAAAATAAAGCTAATATAAATACTAGAATTTATGAGCCCAGAATCATCTCCCACAACAAATAAGGAGCAATACCTATGAAATTACAAGGCCCTTAACACATGGATCATGACCAAGATGGTAAATTAGCAGGAATTAGTTAAGATTCAAACAAAACACAAACATTCTGAACGTATTGAGCATATAAATAGGCTTATATCAGCCAACTCCACACAAAGGCACAGGTACCATCTCACACTCCAAGAAGGAAAACACAGGCAATGTAAAAATCTCCAAGTCGACGTGGATATTGAACCACATTCTGTAGTTAGCGATTGAGCCCTTTACATTCCTTACTACTGATTCTTGACTCAAGCACCAGATAACATTAAAACATCATTTGTGCAAAGAAGAAAATCAACAAAAACTATGAGAAAGAAAGGTCATAAAAAACTACACAGAAAATAAATTATGAGAAAGAAAGGCCAAAAGAGCCATAAAGGAAACAAAATAAAGAACCTAACAACCAAATGGTAGAAATCAGTTGCATCTTCTTTCCCGACTTCTTATACGTATCCTATAATTTTACTTTATAATCTTTAGGGCTGCTAAGCATAGTCTCATTTTGCTCAATAACTTCTTTTTTTCACGAATAACAGATGAAATGATGTACAAAATTTGCAATTTATATAAAGCCTTCGGTATTTACAAAATAAAGCTGCAGTGAATCAGGAAATATCTGAAGTTGATAGCTCCGATTTGCTGTAAAATGGACAACACTATAAACAAACACAATTGCATGTAGGAAGATAAATACCTAAAAAAAGTGGATTCTGCTTCAGTAGCAACAGCTTTGGCCAAGTAAGACTTTCCTGTCCCAGGAGGGCCATAAAGAAGGAAAGCTCTCCATGGTCGCCTCTTGCCTGTAAGTACATGAAAAAGGAGAAGAAGTGCTCAAAAAATTGCTCAAGTCATGACGCACACGTTGCAAAACTACTCTACCATCTCTAATGTACCACAAAGAGAAAAAGAACATAATGCTCATAAGTTTTCTTTTCCTTAATGATTTTTATACCACTACAACTTTTTTTGGTTGAGCTAAGAGGATCTGTAACATGAATCCTGGACTAACTATAAAGAGAAATTCCAAAAATGTGGAAATTACTCAGAGTTCACCTCTCGTACTTCAGAATAAACAGCCAGACAGCCAACTGCCTCTAATTGCTAAGCGATGCAATTAATCGATCAGTCTCCCAAGCGTCGAAGACAATTTTCTCACAACTATGCTATCACAGGCAAAGAATACACATTTTCTTTGCCAAACTTCACATTTCAAAATGCACACATAGGTATGCTCACACAAATGTTTAAAAGTTGAAAGACATTTAGAATATAGAGCAAACAACTCATCCACAACATCACTAATAATCTGAGAACTCTTAGAGATGCTCAACAGAAAGCATATTCATTTTCTTCTCATATTCAGGTATCCACAGACTAACCTGGCACTTTGTGTTCCCCAAATTGAAAGGATTTAAAATGTAAAATAGGTAAAGACTCAAACTTGCTTCATTCCATAAGTTAAAAATTAGAAGTATTGGAACCCATGTAACCCAATTACGTCATAACTGTCTTTCTAACTAATACTCAAATAGAGTTTGGTTTGCAACATAAAATTCTGTATAACTACATGTAATTTCCACTGCATAACAAGCACTGTAATCCTTTTAATGACGCCTAACATCTCATTGCTACTAACTTTACCCAAAAGAGATAAGGCATAATACATAAATAAACAGTCAAACTTGACCTTAGCTGGCAAGTAAGCACTCTCAGAGTCTTTGAGAGTGCACATCCAGACACCTCGATTGATCTGATCAAAACCGGATATTGTCGTGCACATAAATTTTGGATGTGTCTAGAGAATTCTTTAGTAAGTTGGAGTGTTTAACTGACACAATGGAGACAGGTTGAAGTGTCTTAATGTGCATACACGAAGTTGGAGTGCTTTTTGCTAGCTTGAGGCCAAGTTTGAGTATTTGTGTATGTATTATGCCAAAAAATAATTGTGTTGAAGCTACTTCAGAATCACAAGGAAACCATCAATCAAAGCAACAATCTTTACTAGCAAAATGCAGCATCAACACAAAAAAGGTCCAAGAAACCCAAATACACTCACCTGTGAAGAACTGAGGGAATTTCACAGGCAAAATAACAGCTTCCTGCAACGCCTGTTTGGCGCTCTCCAATCCAGCAACATCATTCCACTTCACATTAGGTTTCTCTCTTACAATTGCTGAATTAAGCCCAGCCCTAAGCTTAGACTGCTCAGGATCCTCCCCACCATCATCACCATCCTTAGGCTTACTTTTAGGCTTAGCAGCCACAGCTGCATCTCCTCCATTTGGACCAGGTCCACTCCCACCCTCATCCAACACAGCCCGAATCTCCTCCGCCCTGCGCAAATACTCCGTAAATTTCTGAGTAATTGCCTCCTTAATCTTAGGGTTCTTCTCGTACTTCAAATGAGTCCTGAAGTACTCCAATGCATTCATATACAACGGAAATGCCTTAGCATAGTTTCCAGCATTGTCCTCTTGCACTGCTTGCCTTACGTACTCAATTGCTTGTTCCTTAAAATTGCTATACATCTTCAATCATACAGAAAAACCACACAATCAACCAACAAAACTTCTGGGTTTCGATCAGAACTCCAAAGGGTATTCCAAGAACCACAAATTTTAACCAAGAAAACTTATGGGTTTTGCTCAGAACTCAAAAGGGTGTTCAGAAAACAGCTGATTTTAGGGTGAAAGAAAACTATGAACAGTTTTCTCAGTAATGGATGTTTTAGAGGATTTTAAGCATTTTTTTGGTGGATTAGGTGAGTTTGATTACGCAGAAGAACCCTAGAAATTGGGTATTTATTAAATTGGTTAAACTTAAGGAAGATTGCTTGGAGATCGAAGATTGTGAAAAGTAGATCGGATAAAGGAAGAAGAGAACATTTGGAAGAATCCCAAATATCTGAGTTTGAAGGTTGGAATTTACAGGAAGATGGTGGGGGGTTTGGTCTTGTGGGAATGGTTCTCATATATACCTAGGGCTACCTTTTCGCTCCGTGATCATACATATTTTTTGACTTGACACGATATTTAAGAAAAAAAAAATTAAAATTTTTGAAACTTATGCTCTAGAATTATTTTGAGAAATTTGTGTGATTGAGAAAGGTGAATGAGAAATTATAAAACTAAATTATTTTCGATTATAATAAAATAATATTATTTTTAAAACTAAAAAAAAAAGGAATATACTTAATGATAAATTTAATTAATATAACAAAATTTTATTTTCTTCATTTTATGAAAAATAACTTGATTTTTAATTTATTCAATTTAAAAGAATAATGTTTTTTTCTTTTTGAATAATATTTTAATATAACATATTTAAAATTACTTGAATGTATAAATAAAATTTACAATCACAATTTTTTTTAAACTGAGAGAGAATAAATAATAATTAAAATAAATATGAAAAAGAGTAAAACTAAATTGTGGTATAACATCAGAGAACTTGGTTAAAATTTACCATAACAATACTTTAATATAATTAAAATTAATTATGTTATCCATATTCATAACATGCCTAAAAGAAACGGTTCAATACACTAAACATCCATAATCCCACAAGGTGGTCCAAAGGAAAGCCACTGAAACAATAACACACTCCTACTAAATAGGAATAAGACAAAAAGAAGATAACATAAGTAGTTACAAATATACACACCAAAAAAGAACATAATAACATAATACTTCATTTCTACCTAGTTTCTAGCACCACTACTTGTTTGCATATATACCCAAAACAAAAGGAACACGGATCAAGATCCACCATATTTTTCCTGCAAGAGCCAAAAATGTCCATGTACATCCCCTCTCTGCTTAGATCTCGGGGTCAGGATCAGGATCAGGCTCAGCCGTGTCGTACTCCACGTCCTGTTCCTCGAACTTCACCGCCACCAAGAACCTTATGCTTACCTGCACAAACAATAAACCAGACGATTACTAGAGATCAGTGAACACCAAAATGTACCAACTTCAAGTGGAGTACCTGTTGTGGATCATAGACCGCGTATTCGTTGTACTCGAGAGGGCTGTCCTTGTGCTCTGATGGAATCAACTTGCCACAAGGTACTTTAATGTCATCCTTCCACACAAAATGCTCCGATTCGTCTGTTTTCTTCTTGCCAAGCCCTTTAGCTCCAATCCCTTTCTCCTCCATGGATTTAGTGTCCTGCATTTGGTACAAAATTTGACGTTACCTCTTATAAAGCCCCACCCCAACCGCGTTTACAGCTCTATACCCCAACACGACTTGCTCCATCTCCAAGTCGATCTAGAGTCCTATAGAAGTAGATAGCAAGTTCAAGAAGCTCTATGCCGAGCCCAGAGGCATTTCGAGTAGGCTACCAAGCTTAGTCATGTGAGCAAAAGTATTTTTGGCACATGTGTGAACCTGCCAATCGAAGTTTGAGCTAAAAGAGAGATGCAGAAACAAGAAAAGAGCTGGTTAAGAACCTAAGACGAGACGAAAGATGGAGATGTGGAGAAGGGAAAAGAGTTGGCCTTGAGCCTAAGACACAGCATGATGCGGTGCTTACTGCCCAACCTGACTAGTTTCAATACTAAGATCCTCATCGGTAAGAAAAAGTTCGTCAACAGAAAAATCTAAATAGTATCATGGTACCTCAGGTGGACTAGAGAACTCCAGGATTTCTTCTCCTAGTGAGGCAACAGCCAAAACCAAGAAACCTTCTGGCCTATCTACAGCTGTGAACCCATATCTGGCTGCTTCTGCTGCAGCGTCTGAACAAACGATAGCTCTTCCAAACTGCAAAAAAAAAAAAACAGAGACCCCAAAATCGGTCATTATCCAAAGGAAAGACTAAAACAGACGATGACACATCGTCATTTCTTCAAAAATAAGTAGTATATGCCCTGCACACACCATGTATCCCGGTACAGGAAGTGAACACGTTGAAGGCAAGAACCCCATCTGCAAGTGCCTCAATAGATTTGAACTCCTACTCCCTGTTAGCAAAGAGCATGTAACGTACATAATATTAAAATAAGGTCGATTCGTTCACTAGTCTCAATAATAAGATTGAATCTTGATCTATTCATCACTTACCACACCATAGCAGAACCTTGTTTGGCAATTTCTTGATGTCATCAAGAGAGGGGCATGCACTTGCTTCAACAGCAAAGATATTCTCAACCGATACACCGTAGCTCTAAAGAAAACAGATAAACCTCACCTCAGATTAAGCTACACACATTTTGTGATAAATCATATAGACCGAGTGAAATGATCTTACGATATCGCCGATTGTCACTGGATCATAAGTTTTTTCCAGATACTTCACTATCATTTTGTAATCATCTTCCTCTTTCTCAAGGGCTGATACAGAACAATTTAGCTTCACATAACGCTCAAGAAGAGGATCATCCAACGTCGAGCCCGACATATCTCCTATAAGACGCGAAGCCGTATTGATATCTCGAATAGCCTCATAAGCAGCAGCACCCTAAATTTCCAAAACACATTAATATATTATCATCCGACAAGTCTATAAGAGGAACTCGAACCATGAAAGAAAAATGTAACTGTTCACTGATATGCAATTTACATGATCTGCGAGTTCTTCATAGTCTTTAAACGGGAAGGGCCTTGTAGTCGGTATGAGAGTGAACCATCTTTGGGTGAAATCAGCCCAAAGGGCATCTGCTTGGATTCCCGTTACTGTCGAAGATTTCAGTTTCTCCACGAATTCTCCGAGGGTTTCCTCACCTGCGTGGTTAAAAAGTAAGTTACTTTAAAATGTTAATCGCTAACGAAGAATATATAAAGGGGAGAAAGACCAACATCTGTTCAAATGAAGTTCGGTAACCATCCCGATAGGAATCTCAGGTGAATCATATCCCATCTCCACTAGAGCATACCTTCATTTCAACAGATAACGATAGTGTCACATACACATGTAAACAAACAACGAGAGAGTAATCTTAAAAGACGATACCGGTAAATCTCCTGGCTGCAGAGGACTTTCATTAAACTTGCTACCTTCGGATCGAGCTTACTATGTGCAGTAGCAACCCCGAGTTGCCTAAGGCCTAGTCCTCCATGCCTCACTTCAACACCGTCATCCTACCATGCACAACATCTTTATCTTTAAACTGAATAATCGAAACACCAAATATACTTAATAAAGGAAGTGAAGAGAGCACACACAATATCGATAGGGAAGAACTTCATATTTTTCTTCTGAATCTTCTTCTCTCTTTCCCAGGGTTCAAACGGATTTCCCGTCAGTTCTTCAAAGAGCTTTGCGAATTCTCTAATAGCATCGTTCACGTTTTCCCATTCCTCCAGCTTGTCATCCGCTCGGGGGCTATCGCCTATTTTTCCCTTTCTATAATAAAGGTACAAGCGGTTCTCTCGTGCCACAATAAGTTGCATAATGCAGAAGCTACACCATTTTAAACATTCTATTTAGTAGCTACATCAACACTTTAGAAAAAGTTTCAAATGAAATTATTAGTTCTTGAGCTGTACTCATTCAGGTTCCTCCTTTGATCACAAACCGTGAGAGCACAATTGTACAACAATCCATCTTTCTCGTAAATTTTTCCACCTTCATCCTGCAGCTTGCTGTCGATATGTACACCTCTCTTTCCAAACACTTTAAGCTACAACGAAGAAAAGGGCAACTTAACTCTCCATGTTAAACCAATTTTGGCAAATGAGTGTAATTTCCATCTAAAAATCAAAAAAAGGAAATTCAACGACACCGATCATTGAACTCAAAAGCTTGCATTAGTACCTCAGCTGTTAAGGTTTCAAGTGCTACAACACTCGAATCTTGCTGATCTAGTGCAACACCTTTCCCCCCTACTGCAATATCACTGGCAATGTCGTATGCATCTAACGCTTCAGCTTGTCTTTTCTTGATGCTGTCGGCCAGCCAAGCCTCCCTGACTACCGGGATACCTCTCTCCCTGAGGTACGTACACCACCTAGTTATAAGAAATAATCGCCAAAATTAACCCAATTCATGCAAAATTCTTACACTGCTTCAGCTACTTTAGATGAGCCACCACGGTCTCGCTCTGAGGGAGAAACCACCAGGCAACTTGCCCCTGCCAAAAGGAAACCATTTTAGTTCTTTACGATACAATCGAGGTCACTGCATCAAATTAACATAAGATTTGTATCATTACCAATAACAGAATTAGCCACTTTCCCTCCATTCTTCTCGATCTTCGTCTTCCAATATTGCTATAGAGAAGTCTTCACGTTAATACCGAAATGACAATCCAATGCACTTACATATATTGGAAGAAGATATACATACATGGGTTCCAGAAAGACGGCCTGAAAGAGCAATCATCATTCCTACAAACGGTTTATCCGCTGCAGCTATTTCCCGCTTGGAGTGACTTTTCGGATCTCTATGTTTCTCAATCAGCTATCATATCAACATGCATAAACAGTCGATTTAGACCGTCGTACCCATCTCATACAGCAAGTTATGAATGTAAAGAAGTGTTTGGCACATTACATCGTAGACTGAAGTTTTTCCAGTAGAGTCCGGGATATTTAAAGGCTCTTCTTTTCTTGGTGGAGACCTAGTGCTGTAAACACAACTGGACCACTCACTATACGCTCCCTGACAATGATAGCCGTCGCCAGACAACTCTAAAGTGCCACCACAAACCGGACAATCGCCAAGAGGACCATAGAATAGTATGTCTTGGCTAAGAAGCATAATTCAGTAAGTTCACTAAACATAACATTCTCTAACAAGCATAGTTTGGTAACAAAACATATCATAACTGTTTCACAACTAAACTGTCGCAACACTTACAATCGTATTATAAGAACGTACAAACCGAAATCCTATTAATAGGTAGGAACACAGCCTGTAACCATCTCCCAAAAATATAAATTTGTATCTGATTCAAACTCATAGTAATTTGGTGGCCTGAAAATTATGGTAATTAAGCTGTCATACTCCCAGGCCCTGTCCCATCTCTCTGTTCCATTCCAAAGTGTTGGCACGGAGTTCAAGGCGTGAAGTTTCGGAAAGACATACTCGTGGTCTAAATATAGGACATTTACGTGAATACAAATATCTCAAAAAAAATGATAATTCAAAGTTAAATTGTTTTCCAGTATAGTAGTATTTGACTTTTAAGAACAAATGTTAAGAAAAAATACCACATAAATTGGCCTTTGGCCTACGACCAGACATGTGCGACTGTACTAAGTCAAATGTAACTATACTAAGTATATTGATTGATCCAAATGAAAAAATCGAAGTTAAATATAATCTAAGATAACTTTGTTAGAACAGATCCTAAAAATGAAAATACACCACATAAATTGCGACAGAGAATAGTAACAATGACGAAGTTAAAACTATGCTGATGGTGTAAAAGATTTAACCAAAATTATGGTAACAAGCCTACCAAGTGCAGAATCGTATGCACATAACTTAAACAAACATCATCATCATATACCGTGAAATCCCCCAATCCCATAGGCGAAGTCTGGGGTCTACGCAGAGTAGAGTTAAACAAACAACAACATACCAGGTAGAATCTCATAAAGGAGGCGATACCTTACCCTTATCCATCTTACAAAGACGAAGAGATTGTTTCCTAGAGACCGTCGACTCAAGTGCATATAACTTTTAACTTAGCTCCAACTAGCATCTATTTCCTCCAACTTTGAACACGGACAAGTAAGACTTAAATCTGTATAAAATTAAACAAGAGACGCACACGTAGGAAGCCATATAGGACGCGCCACATATGACATGTATGTGTACTCGTTCAACTTTATACAAGTTCAGATACCTACTTGTGCATACTCAAAGTTAGAGCGAACAAATCGATACAAACGGAAATCAAATTAAACGGTATATATCTATTATGCCTAACTTAACACACTTCAAAAGTAACAAAACAAGGTTGCCCTCGGCTCAAGTGCATATAACTTAAAAAACACTTAAAAACAAACAATAACAATTAAGAAACATGCACAAATTTGACAAACCATCTAGGAACAACAGCCTCATCAGATATGGAAGTGTCCCGGGCGTTGGCTTCAAGAATTTCGCGCATTTGTTTGATGGAGAGATGTTCTCTTGTCTCTCGACAAAACTTCTCAAATTCAGCCGCAACATCAGCAACATTCGATTTTCCATTAACCTGATCATTATCGTCGCCTTCATCGGTCGTTTTCGGCTTCTTTAGCCCTGCCTCAGCCTTGTGCTTTCTTGTAGTAACTTTCTTCTCCTCATCACTTGCATGAGAGTGAGACCTTTTCTCATGAACCTTCACAAATTTTTTTAATATAAAATAATAACCATACATGCATACTAAAATTAGAAGCATGAAATAGTGTTTTTTTAAAACCATAAAACAATAAGCATACATACTAAAATTAGAAATATGAAATAGTATGTAATAGAGGTTTATAGAAATTATTTGCACCATATCTAATACTCGCTATATATGTTACGTTGTCTGATAGTCAATTTTTACTCATTTTCAAAGCTAAACTAAATTAATCTAATATTTTAAAATAAAAATTTAAATATTAAAAAATTATATACAAAGTACTACTCCCTCCGTCCAACTTTACTTATCCCCTATGCTATTTTATGATGTCCAACAATACTTGTCCATTTTATGAAATTAAGAGACAAATTTTTTACTTAGTTTCTAATTTACCCTTCTTATTAATTATAGTCATTTGTCTAATATTTATTCTGGAAACAGTCGCGCTATGTTTTTAAACATAGAGGTCAGGCTGCGTACATCCGACCCCCCCTTACCCCGCAATGGGCGGGAGCCTTTGAGGCATTGGGATAATGTTGTTGGTGTTATCTACATATTTATTATTCAAAGGGTAATCTGATAAAATTATCTCATCATTTACTACTTCTTAATCCCTGTGCCAAATCAATAAAAGCCAAGTAAAATTGGACGGAGGGAGTATAAATTACTATGTTTTCATATCGGTACGACGAAGAAATACACCTTAAAATACTGATCAAAATTCATATCATTTTAACTCAGAAAGAAAACTATAACAACGGAGTACTCCTTATTTTGAATTAATTTGTCCTACTTTCTTTTTAGTCTGCTCCAATTTATGTTTCAACTCTCAGTCACATCTTTAAGGGTAGTTTGGTTTGTAGATAAGTTAATGATGGGATGAGTTAGGTGGAGATAATTATACTGATATTAATAATTACTATATTAGTGAATGTTTGATTTGTTTGTACTATTAAAAATATAATAAACATGGGATAATTTCTAAAAATAAATTGTTTTTTTAGACAATACCCTCCATAAATGTAAATAATGTGAAAAGTGAAATATAAAAAAAATTGAGAAATATCTTTATTGTTTTAATTATATTAATTACTTTAGTAGTGAATGTTTGATTTGTTTGTACTATTAAAAATATAATAAACATGGGATAATTTCTAAAAATAAATTGTTTCTTTAGACAATACCCTCCATAAATGTAAATAATGTGAAAAGTGAAGTATAAAAAAAATTGAGAAATATTTTTATTATTTTAACTATTTTCTAACAGGATAAGTTATACCAAAACTATTATTCCACCTCAAAATATAAATAACTTTATCCCAATGTTAATTATTAATTTTAAAATGAATTATCTCGAACTTTATAATTAAAAAAATTAAGAGATAGTAAAAGTTTATCCCCATACTATTTCTATTTATCCATCACATCAATCGTGTCCTTGGTTAAGAAAATACCGTATCTTATTTTCAAGATTATATATCTTACAACAATGAGGGTTTCGAAAGAATTAATAAAAACATCCGTATATAAAACTTAAACTCGATCTCACATGTATCTTTATTAGTTAAAGACCCCCTAACCTCAATATACAAAAATTTAATTATGTAGAGTTAAATTAAGACACATAAAAATGAAATTATAAGCCCATGATGTTATCATTTCTAAGAGATTTCTCCTCACTTATTAAGTTTTTTTAAAAAATAACTACGCATGCATAATACACAAGACCTAAAAAAAATTTAACAAAATTCAAGACTTGGGAAAATAATACCACAACACAAAAAAATTATACATTTTTAGAGATCTTTTTTTTTTTAATAAAAAGTTAAGTTAAATTAAATTAAAGGGGTAGAACAAACCTTCATTTTCAAGATTTTGTCTGTGTCTCTACTTTGAATTTGAAATTATGTGAAGAACTTCTTGAAACTTTATAAGACAACCAAACTTGCAAAAGACATAAAATAAAAATACAGATAATTTATTTTATTTATTAAAAAAGATGTGCCTCTTTTTTACAGTACCAAAAGACACGTACTAGGAATTTTTGTGGGTGTCATAGTTTGTCTGTCTTGCAATGAAGCTAACAAGTGTACTGAGACAACCTCAATGCTTGACACGTGTCTTACCCTTGTATTAAAAAAATTTCTCCGTTTAGTTTATTTGTCTGATTTTAATCTTATATGAAATTTTTGAGAAGAAATATATGATATTAAATTAAATATACGTAAGATGTATTAAAATATTTTTTAAATTTTATGATTTTAAATGTATCGTGTAGAAATTTTTCAAAGAAAAAAAAGGAATCACTTCCTTTAAAAATAGCTAAATAACTTTTTTAGGAAAATTATTTTTCTTAAAATTTATGTCAAAACACATGATAAAAAAAAATTAAGAATTTGTGATTAAATGCATCAAGATATTTTGTCTACTTCATCCCATACGTTTAATTTACGTGATATATTTTTCACTGAATTTGAAATTTATGAAAATAATTTTTATGGATATAAATAATGTTACTATATTAGATTAAATGATAATTTATACCATATAAATTAACAATTATATTTTAATTCTTAACTATATATGAATCATGAGTATGGAGTCACATTTTAACGATGGGATTTTTAATTCTTTGAATAAAAAAATATTTAAAAAGAAGATAATTTCAAAGTTGAGGATTTTGCCACTTGGCAATTGTTGAGGTCATTGTGTCATACTCCTAGTCTTAAGGCATTATGTCTGTTGCCAAATCCACAATTTGAATGTGTTTTATATTTTTCTTATGTTTGGGGGACATAAATTTTTTAAATTTCACGTGATCATATAAAAATTAAAATTTTAATATCAATAATATTCAATACTCGTTAGATATTTAATTTATATTTAAAAATATTAAAGTGATATATGAATTTTTTGTTAATTCAAATCTAGAACATAAATAAGCAGAATAATCAAGTCAAAAAAATAATAAGCAATTTTTGTTCGACCGACGAAATTAATCGTATTTTTAGTACTGATGATGAGGCCCAAGTGCCAATGACAAGGTCCAATCAAAGAAGGAGAGAAAGAAAACATAACATATGATACAAATTTGATAGAAAACACTCTCTGTCTTTTTTTGGGGTAATTATTTTTTTATTATCAGATCGTCAATTTGAACAACTTTAAAATTCTGGGTTTGGACATTCTCAACCTCAAAGCTTTATGCTAATTCTTCTTTCTAGAAAAATTCTTAAATTAGCCTATGGATAGTAATTAAGTTTTTGCATAAGAGTAGCCAGTCTGGGATACATACTACTTTTATAATGGACTTCTTGGATACACTGCTCGATGATTGCCGCTATACTATGCGTCGTGTTTTTGAAAATTATGCTATTCCTTTCTTGCCACACAAAGTATACACCAGTTGCCAATACCATTCTATATAGATCTAATATTGTTGTTCTTCCGAAAGCATGTGTTGTTGCCAACTCCACTTCCACCAACCACCTTCGAGTACTCCTTTTGACATTCGTCCATTTCAATAGTTTTTGCCACAACTTGCTTGTCTCTGTCAATTGTATTATTACATAATGAACATGTTACATTTGTTAGTATTTCCTATCTCTCCAACCTATCTCACACAAGCTTCCCATGTATTGCTAGAAAGATGATGAAGTTCCATTTAGGTTTGCCAAGATTGTTGCAGACCACCCTTCTCCATGACACCTTCCTGTGCTCACCCCTCAATTTACTGTATATTCTCTTGATGCAGTAAGTACAACTTATAATATTTGTTGTGTGTTCAATCCTGCATCCTCAGGTCATTTCCCCTTGAAGTATTTTTTTTCCCAATCCATGAAGCTTGATTTGCTAGAGTTTCCCATGGTTTATTCCTCTTTATGTAGTATGAATGCACTCATATCACCCAAAGCTTATCCTTCTTATTTGTCAAATTTCAGAGCAGCTTGATGATTGCAGTTTTGTCTAAGTCTGTATATCCATTATATATGTTGAGTCCACCTGCTACTTTAGGTTGACATATTATTTCCCAAGCTAGTAATGCTTTCCCTCTGTTGATTACTTCTCCATTCCATAAGAACCTCTTACATATGGTTTCTATGTGTTGCAAGATTTTCTTAGGCATGAGAAATATTTGAGATCAAAAATTTTGAATGGATAGCAGTACACTTTGGATTAGTTGCAATCTTCCTACATAGGATAGAAATTTGACACTCCATGTTCGCACATCTGCATCATTCTATCTATTACAATTTGACATTGATTAACTGTAAGCTTTTTTGTACTAATGGCATTCCCAGGTATCTGAAAGGTAGTACTCCTTTTTTGAAACCTCTATAACTCAGTATTTCGTCTTGATGTAGTTCTGTTACACCTCCAAAGTACACATTGCTCTTATTTTGATTTGCAACCAGTCCTGAAGTTTGTGAAAACTCTTGAAAGTTTACACGACATGAATTTAAATTAGAAAAAATTATGTAATTAGGTAAACATATGACATGCATTTACATTATAACATTTTAGTTTGAAAACATTATAACTTATACCCATAATTAGGGTTTTGTTACTATAGTGAGAATTTTGTTGCAATTTTTTTTCTCCTCTCTTCCTCCATCTCACCTCTCTCCCTTCTTTCTCTCCGCAATTTTTTGCTAGATATACAATTACATATGTACACCAACTGCATATATACAATTATTTTGACAGATATACATAGTCAATTTGACGGAGATACAAATATAATTTATTTCTCTTCACACTTTGTCCTCTCTGCCCACTTCTCTCAATCTTGCTTGCATCTCTCCTTCCTCTCCCAATCTCATTTGTCAGATATACAAATACATTATGTATATGAGTTACACATATACAATTACTTGATAGATATATACAATTTTCCTCTCTCCTCTCTCTCGATTTCACTCGCCTCTCTCCAGGTCACATAGCTGAAATTATACCGTATAATATAATTATTTAACCATATTAAATTTCAAGTTTAGACCAAGAATCCCAGAATATGAAACAATTGAGGTAATAGACCTTTTCTACTTTTACAAATCTTATGCCAAATAAATTCAAATAAACGCAAGTTGCTGTGACAGATACCAAAAACCACGTGAAAAAAGACAAACAAAGAACAATGTTGTCCTAATCAGACTTCCCTACTTTGTCACTGTTTATGATTGAAAAGTTTCTTCATAATATCTTCCACAAATTGCTATGAATTAAAGTAGCAAAAAAGGTGAATGCTTCATCTGCTTGAGCTCACACCAGAAAATCCAACAACAGCACTTTTCTTGAAGTGGGTTCACCTTTTTTCCTTTCAAGATTTGATCTTTTTGCTAATTTTCCCTGTTTTGTTGAATTTTTGAGATTTGGGTGTTGGATAATATGCTGATTTCAATAATTTAGTGTTGGTGTTACTAATTTTCAGCTGATTCTTGTACTGTATTGATTATATATAGTTCAGTTCTGTAGTACTGTAGTTGTACTCCGGGAGGGAGGATAGAATGTACCAGATCTTACTCCTAAGATCTTGGGAGATATGGTTTCCGATAGAGTCCCGGCTCAAAGAAGAAACATTTAACCAGTTACTTAGATAGGGGATTAATTATTAATGTGTTATCTTGAATGTTAGTTTATGTTCCAAAAGAGGAATCTCGTGTAGTGACTTAGTGGTCAATGAAGTAGGCCGGAGAATTATGAGGTTTGAGGTTTAAATTCGAGTAGAGACAAAAAATGTGAGGTGCTTTTTTCCTATCTGTTTTAGCTTTGGTAGATAGAGTTGTGTTGAAGTAGGTCTTAGGCTTAACTCACACCCCAAAAGCTAGCAGGAGGAGGATTGCCTAAGCCTTATAAGGAGACCACCCATCCCATTAACCACCAATGTGGGACTTTGTGTCTCAACACCCACTACGCTCAGTGCTTAGCATCTGGTGCGTGGATAATTTTTTTCGAGGGCCCAACATTGGGTGAGACGGACCCTGCTCTGATACCATGTTGAAGTAGGTCTTAGGCCTAACTCACACCCCAAAAACTAGCTCAAAGGAAGGAAGATTGTCTAAGCCTTGTTGTCTCAACACCCCCCTCACGCCTAGTGCTTAGCATCTGGTGCGTGGACAATTTGTTTTCGGGGGCCCAACATTGGGTGAGACGGGCACTGCTCTGATACCATGTTGAAGTAAGTCTTAGGCCTGACTCACACCCCAAAAGCTAGCTCAAAAGGGAGTTAAACGTAAGACCTACTTCAACAAGTTGTATGATACTTGTTGCTGGTGGGAGGCGACAAGTATTTTGTTGAATTAGTGGAGGTGCGCTCAAGCTGGATTGGACACCATGGTTATAAAAAAGAAGAAGAGGAATCTCTTGTAGTCCATTTGTATTCTCATTAAAGTACCTTCAACTGCCGATGACTTCTTTTGAAGCAGACTAAGATTAAACCTTTTTCATTTTGTATTGGGGGATAGCTCTAGGAGTTACTATCTCGAACTGCAGCAACCACTAGAGACGAGACATAAATTCAGGACCCTGCTTCTGATACTTTCCAGAACGATTTCCATTTAGGAGAAGTGGGGCTTAAAACGTAGGCCACTTTGATCACGAACCTCGTTTGCAGTTAGTCTTTTGATTCCCTTAGTAGTAGTTTAGAAAGGGCTTTAGACGGTCTACGATGGTCTGTTATACCGTTTCTGTTTATACTTGTATCACAATTTCATTGCAGACTTCATTAGGATCAGTTAGTATTTGTTTTTTCTTTCTATAGCGGAGAAATCCCTGAGGGGCTATACGATTCTCTACTGACATACCAGACTTTTGTCTATAGGAGGGTTCAAACTTGTTATGTGCACCTAGCTCACACATGATGTGTTGTACTCTTACCACTAGACCAAATTCCCGGGTGGAGATAAATTAGTATTTGTTACCGTGGCAGAATCTTAGAAGTACGTGATCGTAGCAGTGAACATTATGATCTGTCATCAAATTCCAATGTAGCTTTTTATGCCTTGTAATGGCAAGCTCCACTTGTGCCTTAGCTACCAACTATACACTTTTTTCACATCTGTTCTTGTTGTGTGCCTTGGATCAATTACTGTTGTATTAGGATAGAACGATTGATTGTGATTATGCTAGGAATGGCGGTGGGGGAGACTATTCCGATGCCAGCCTCATTCGAATCTCCTCATTTATACTACTATTTGTCTAGATAAGTTTTACCACTGTATTCCATGTCTTATTTATCCCTTCGTCTTTTCAGCTATGATTGTTCAAATAGCAGTAGCAACAACCGTTGGAGTGCTCGGATGGGCTTATTTGGCATTACTTAAGCCTCCCCCTCCAAAAGTTTGTGGCTCACCAGGTGGTCCTCCGGTGACTTCACCAAGGGTCCAACTCAGTGATGGGAGATATCTAGCCTACAAAGAGGGTGGCATTGCCAAGGAGACGGCAAAGCACAAGATCATTATTGTTCATGGCTTTGATAGTTCCAAAGACTTGATATTGCCGATATCCCAAGTATGAAAATTTATATAACTCCATATTTAGCATATTCATTTTATGACCAAGTTTGCTTTCACCTGCAATACGGTAAAAAATCTGAAAAATCTTGCTGAGTCCAATGTCAAAAACTGCTCGACAGTTATGTTTGAATCTGGTATAAGCAAATAAAACTTCTCTTTTCTTGCACTTTCGTGTTTAGAACTAAGTGTCTTGCTTTCCTTTTTGATCTATCCCAAAAAGAGGGTCTCTTTCTATACTTAGTAAGTTCTTCGATTCCCAAATTTCAAGATTCTAGGTCGCAAGTTTAAGACTATAAGATTTGAAGAACTACACTAAGACCAAAGATTCAAAAATCTTTATTTCCTAAATTCCGTGCTCAGTCAAACTAAGACACTTAACTTGGGACGGAGGGAGCAATTTTCTCGTATCCTTTGAATTGGATTATCTTTAATAAACCTTTGGTACTTGAATTTTTGTATTTCATTTTGCTGATTCTGTTTTAAGTACCCCAGGACTTAATACAAGAGCTTCAAATATATATCCTACAATATGATCGTGCTGGTTATGGAGAGAGCGATCCACATCCAAAGTGCTCAGTAAAGAGTGAAGCGTTTGACATTCAGGAGCTAGCTGATAAGTTGCAACTAGGACCCAAATTCTATGTTCTTGGCTTGTCCATGGGAGCGTATCCTGTGTGGAGTTGCCTAAAGTACATACCAAATAGGTACATTTTCATCTATTACATTCCTTTGATACCCGGAAATGTTTCTTATTGTTTTTAAATTAGACACAATTGAATGTCCAACGCAGGCTGGCTGGAGTTGCCCTTGTTGTTCCATTTGTAAACTACTGGTGGTCCTGTTATCCAGCTAAACTATCGAAAGAAGCTCTTGGCAAGATGCTTCCACAAGATCAACGGGCATTTCGGATTGCACATTATGCCCCATGGCTGATTTATTTTTGGATGAACCAAAAATGGTTCCGTGGTTTAAGTATAACGGAAGGGAAAATGGCAATATTTAGTCCTCCAGACCTAGAAATGGTGAAGCAGTTATCCTCCGCCCCTAGTCCTGGTCAGGTAAATGATTCTCACTTTCTCTTTAGAACTTAAAGTAAACGTACTAATATGACCAATGTTTTATGGTACAGTGGTAAAGTTGTTCATGGCCTGGGTGTACCTGCCATCGTTTTTTTTCCTCGGGATCAAAATCAACAGTTCATCCAACGATAAACGACATCCATTTTATAGAGCTACGACACAATTAAACCTAAACTAACAAAATGTTGAATGTGTCATCGTACAAGTTCCTACTGGGGGTTATTATTCATTTTTGTACTTGCTTTTTGATTTTCCGTGACTAGAAAACATACTTCCAATACAACCTCTCTATCTCTATGAGTTAGTGGTAAGGTCTGTGTACATTTTACCCTCCTCATATCCCACTTGTGAGATTTTCCACTGAGTATGTTGTTGTCGTAGAAAACATACTCCCAACTAGATTACCATAGCTTGAATTTGAATGTGTTTGTCCAGGAGAAGGTACGACAGCAGGGAGAGTTTGAATGTTTGTATCGAGACCTGATAATTGGTTTTGGAAACTGGGACTTTGCTCCAACGGATATCAAAAATCCTTTTCCAGATAACGAAGGTTCGGTCCATATTTGGCAAGGACACGATGACAGAATCATTCCTCGCGAACTCAATCGTTATCTAGCAGATAAGCTCCCTTGGATTCAATATCATGAGGTTCCTAATGCTGGACATTTGTTAATTTACAATGCTATTTATTGTGAAACCATCTTGAGGAAACTTTTCACTAGTTGAAGTGAGAAAAATATATATATGCATACACAAATAAAGCATGTATATGTAGGAGGGGTACCCTTGGTGCAACGGTAAAATTATCTTCGTGTGACTTATAGGTCACATGGAAGCAACCACTGATGCTTGAACTAGGGTAAGTTGTCTATATCACCCCTGTTAGAGTAGTGCGGACCTTCCCGGAATTCTGCTAATGTGGAATGCTTTGTGCACGGAGCTGACCCTTTAGCATGTTTTTGTGGCCAAGATAGTAACTTGCAATATTCTGATGAGCAACTTATTAAGTGGCAATTATGAAGTTCATTAGCATTTGTAATAATTAAATATCAGCCAAGACTATCTTGTTTTCATTCAAAATGCATTAATAGAATGAAATGGAAGTTTCATGTTTGCTTTGAATTAGAAATGTTCAAAATAATGAATTGATGTCAACTGTGGTACATTAGAACATAAAATCTAGTAATGACAACAATAATATATCAAGCGTAATAATATCATATCGAGACTGTATCCACAAGTTAGGAATGCTAGCATACCACATCATGTCCATACTAACATAATTTACCATGTATGAAAATACGACATATTATTGAGATAAATATTAAAAACACATTTAAATTATCCTTTTTCTTTGAGTTTCATATATAAACTATTAAGAGTGTGAGTTTCATACCTAAACTATTACTTATTTGTTTGAGAAACACACCTCAGTGGTGTGTGTAATATACTCTCTATTTTATTGAAAAAAGTCCTGCCACATGAATAAAATATTCCACATTGATAAAATTTGAATAAATTATTAATATTAATTAAAAGTCAAAGATTTATAGTATAAAAATTCTTAAAAAAAAATAGTTTTTTAAAAAGGATAAAGGGTCAAAATTGCCCCTAAACTATGCAAAACAGATCACTTATACCCTCTATCACATTTTGGGACTAAAAATAACACTGTCGTTATTCAAGGGACCACAAATGCGCTTACACCATTATCTTTGTCACATGGCAGTCCACATAGATATCCACGTGGCAATTAAAGGGTCAAAATTACTTTCGAACTATTTGAAATAACTCAAATGTATCCTTACTTTTTAGATCAAAACTACCTTTGTCATCTATATTTTAGATCACATATACCCTTATTTTATAAATAGAATAG
>JAABOM020060626.1:0-11730 GCA_011800125.2 Solanum clarkiae
CTAGGATCTCCCTTTTCAGCTGCAGCGCCCTTGTTGTTTCGGGAGCCGCTATTGGTAGCCTCTCACGTTCACTTGGTTGTAATTTGGATTATGTATATATATACGTACTGTTTTCTATCTTTGTCTAGAGGTCTGTGGATACTAGTGGGTAATGGGTACCTGAGAGACACTTGATTACATGGTTTGTTATATGTTTTTGGTACTTGAGTGGACGGAGAGACCGCATTATGTATATATGACATGATTATTAGGCGGTAGGACCGCAGTGGAGACCTTGTCGGCCCGCATTTATGTTTATGTATAAAGAGACTTATATAGATATATTTGTATTGTTGTCTAGGAAGCTGCTGGATTTATTTCTTGCAGCTGAGGTTAGTTAATAAAACAGAGGAAACTCTGTCGAAATTTTGGCAGGTTTCCAGATCGGATAAATTGGAAAATTTGGATTAATATGTGTCTAAGTGCCCCTATCGGGCATTGGTCACGACCCTAGGATTGGGCTGTGATAACTCGCTCCCCGCTCGGTACTCGATACTCCTTCCAGACTAAAACATCCTCAACTTATTCAATCAATGCAATTTCCAAATTCAACTCGGACTCAAACAGTCATTTCAACTCACTCAATTTGACATGTGGAAACAAGATAGTCATATATAGTAGTGTATGTGACTCAATGCAACACGTTTTTTCATACTCAATCATACCCAGATTACTCAACTCAGTTACTCAATGTAATGGTCTAATCGGAAGTGACAAAAAAAATTATTTTTTTTGCACCACATCTTGTCTTAATTATGCATAGGGTCACCTATCCACTTGAAAAATAAAGATAAAAAGATATAGGCACTACCAATTGTTTTGTCTTCCAAATACAATTGTCTGTTTTCTAATTATGAAGCACCATTCTTTTTTCCCTTTAAATACTTGATTTCGTACGAAGACTATAAGTAGAAAGAAAAATAAAATTGAGAAGAGTAGATTGAGGAGAATTTTTATGACCAGTGACTATATAAGTACCAATTGTGCGGTTTCGACATTGAGGTAAATTTGCCTATCCTTCTTTGAGATTGGGATTGAGTTATTGAATATTCTTATATTATAATTTATGAATTAGATCATGTCATACAAAAAAAATTCCTTATAATAGCTGTGTGAAAATTTTCAACTACATATATGTGATTATTCTTTTTAATCATCACAAACATTAGTCATAAATCAATGAAAGAAGTACCTTTAAACTAATTTAACAATACAAAATAAGTTAAGAACTTTCAATACATTACCTTTAGGGCATTAAAATTGTAATGATGATTCTTTAAGTACTGATTGTAATTACATTTCTCTGATAATTCTGGTGATGTCCACTCCTACTCTTGTGCACAATTTCATGAGTGAATATTGTACTGGGAAGGAAAGCATCAATTTTTTTTACAAAAGAATGATTGCGACGTTCACACATGATGAGAGAAGGAAAGGGAAAAGTAAGAGGGAGAGAAGTCTTAAGAAAGGAAATTGATAAATTGTCTCTACAAAAAGATATATAAGAAATGTATAGACAAATAATAAATAAATGATAAAAAAATTTTAAACAAGTGGAGGCATGATATGTGTTTAAAAGGGATAGTAAACTTAATGTTTACACGTGGGTAGGCTTTAAAGTAAAGAAATTAAATGGACCAAATATTTAGTAAATTTATGCCTTTTGCTTCTTGAGGAAATATAGTGTAAATAATATAAAATTATGGGAAACATGAGCATGCAGTGGTGTGTAAGTGAACATTATTTTCATATACTAGTGCAGTTTCAAGATGAACATTATTTTTATATACTAGAGTAGCTTCAAGGTCTAAGAAATATTTGTTTATAAAATAGTGGGGTAGACTTTAT
This sequence comes from Solanum clarkiae, assembly GCA_011800125.2. Lineage (NCBI taxonomy): Eukaryota > Viridiplantae > Streptophyta > Magnoliopsida > Solanales > Solanaceae > Solanum > Solanum clarkiae. The sequence goes on from JAABOM020060626.1 coordinate 1,888, forward strand.
CTTCCCATTGGTCAAAAATGATGGCAAGAATTAAAAAGTTGGCACAGAAGTATAGTCATAGTAATAATCTACTTTTTGTAAAGTGCTTGTATTATTTTATTAAAAAAGTAATGTACATATCTCTTTTAACGTAGTGACAAATTCCTGAACAGAAATATAAAGTATGTTCGTGCCACAAGTACTGGTTGAGTATCCAATTTATTTCTACATTTATCTCACTACCCAAAAATGTATATCTGAAAAAAATTAATGATAACAAAGAGGAATATATAAATTTGATAATTATTGTACTTATAAAGATAAATGTTGTTTCTATAATTGTCTTGATTGAATACATCACCATACTACATGTCATGATATTTTGAGAAGTTGTGAATTATGACTTGTATTATGAGTTCTTGACCATGCTTACATAGGTGGCAAGGTAGTTGATACATTGTGACTCGTATCTTGAGTCCTTAACCATGCTAACATAGGTGGAAAGATAGTTGATACACTGTGATTCGTATCATGAGTCTTTGACCATGCTAACATAGGTGGCAAGGTAGTTGATATATGAGGATTATTATCATGAGTCCTTGACTACGAGTTAGGTGGCAAGGTAGTTGATATATTGAGATTATATACGACACGCTGTGCGACAGTCTTGATTCCATCTTACATCGCATATCATACCATTCATTACTTATGGTTATTTTGGATTAACTTAGCTAATATTATGTGCTCATGTCATTTTATACATATTGGCGGAATCGATGCCGAATTGATTTTTCTGTTGCAGGTGAAAGAGCTCTTAAATTATTTCATAGTTTATTTAATTTCTAATTCCCAGTTGGTTAAACTTACTGGGTACATATTATGTTTACTCACCTCTACTTCTTTCTCTCCGACAGATTCTCGTCAGGATTATCCACGCGGTAGTTGATTTGCTCGCTTAATCGGGTCACACTAGATTTAATGGTGAAACTCAAGGCCTTTCAGTTCCATTAAATTCTATCCTAGTCGTATGGTTTTATTTCTGTTCGAAGACTGTAATGTACTTATTCTATCAGTACTTATGTATTTAGATGTTCTTTAAACTCGTGACACCAGGTTCTTGAATATGGTTTTTTATCTATTAAGTTTTTCTGTTAAATGTATTTCACCTTCAAATTTTGAAATTTATTTGACTCCGTAGTCATAATCATATTTTGGGTCATGACAAGTTTGGTATCAGAGCTCTAGGTTCACCGATCTCACAAGTTAAATAGCAAGGTGTCTAGTAGAGTCTTGCAGATCGATATGTAGACATTTGTATATCTTCGAGAGGCTACAAGATGCTTATTAGGAAAAATCCTCTATTATTGATTCCTTTCATGCGATTTTTTCATATTCAAGTCTTGTATGCCTCTAATACATTCCTTCTGCGTATATGCTGAGGACTAGAGTTAGGAATACAAAGAATGAGTCCTTACCTAATGTCCAAGCCCTAAATAGAGGGTGAGGTAGGGGCCGAGGCAGATGACGTAGCAGAGCTAGATGTCTACGTCAGGCTAAAGGAGCAGCACCAGCACGAGGTTAGACCAGAGGGACCTCACCTCAACCAATTGTTGACCCAATTCATGAGTAGCAGGCTGAGGATCCAGTTTAGCCTCTTGTAACCTCTGAGGGTACACTAGTGTTACAGGAGCTATTGACATGATTGTTGATATGGTTGAAAGGTACCCCTACTACTAGTAATCTTCCAGGTACCGCAACCCCTGGTATACTTGTTAGTCCTTCAGAACTAGCTCAAGGACCTAGTATGAGATTCTAGACCTCGAGTCCATTTTCCATGCCTTCTATTACACCTCCAAGTTTTTCAACCCCGCCAGTTTCTGCTAGAGCTGCTATATCCTTATCTGAGCAAAAAAGTTTTGAAAGTTTTATAAGATTGGCTCCTCCCAAATTTAATGGTATAGATGGGGATGGGGCATATGACTTTTTGATAGAGTGTCTAGATAGACTGTTCAATTTGGGTATTTTGGAGGCTCATAGGGTAGCTTATACATCTTATCAGTTCACAGGCATGGCAAAAGAGTGGTGAAGGTCAGTCATGGACTGAAGGCCTATCGGTGCTCCAACAATGAGTTGGGAGCAGTTCACCGAAATCTTCCTTGAGAGATTTGTACCCTATAGTCTTCGAGATAGGCATCATGAAGAATTTGATAGACTAGAGCAGGATTCTATGATTGTGTCCCATTATGAAGCACATTTCCACAAGCTTTCCGGCTATTCTATGTCTAGTATTCCCACAGAGTTTGAGCAAATTTGCTGATTCATAAAGTGGTTATCAAGCCATCTCCAGGAAGCTACCATATCTCTTATGTTATCTGGTGGTGCCTTTCAAAGTATTATCGATTATGCCAGGATGATACAACGCATCAAACATACACAACAGGGTGATAGTAAGAGGTCTCGATGTCAGGGTCAGTTTGGAGGTCATATACCTAAACATAGGAATCCTCAAAGACAGAGCGCTCAGGGCTACTGGGGAAGACCGATTCATGCAGCCATTTCGGGTGCAGATAATACTAATAGGCCTAGAGGTTGTTACGATGTGATGAGTTTGGTCATAAGGCCCAGGATTTCCCTAAGCGTGCTCCTATATCTTTTTCATTGGGGGCAAATATAACTCGCCCCACATCAGCTCCAGCAATTAGAGGTGCTTCACAGAGTGCGATGGGTGGTACTGGAGGTGCCAGGGGTAGAGTTCGAGGTGGCACTCGTTATAGAGCACAGGCCAACAGTGAAGGTCAAGTATGTTATGCTGTTCCAGGTCAAATTGAGGCACAAACATCTAATGTTGTGATCACAGGTATTGTTCCAGTTTGTCATCGTTCAGCTTCAGTATTGTTTGACCCTGGCTCTACCTATTCATATGTATCAACTTATTTTGGTACTGATATTAATGGTTTATGTGAGCCTCTCAATGTGCCTATTTGTGTTTCGACTTAGGTAAGTGAATCCTTAGTGGTGGATCGGGTATATTGGGATTATATAGTGGTAATCTAAGGTAGGGAGACCCAAGCTAATCTAATTCTCCTAGACATGATAGACTTTGATGTTATTTTGGAAATGGATTGGTTGTCTCCTTATCATGCAAAACTTGATTGCTATGCTAGGACTGTTACCTTAGCATGTCCGGGTTTACCTAAGTTAGTTTGGACAGGCTCTCCTAGTTCTTATCCTAAAGGGGTGATTTCTTATATTCATGTCCAACGCATGATAAAACATGGGTGTTTGTATTATTTGGCTCACGTACGAGATATATCTAAGGAGTCACCTTCTTTAGAGTCCATAAGGGTAGTAAAAGATTTCATAGATTTGTTTCCTATTGACTTGCCTAGTGTTCCCCCATAACGTGATATCAACTTTGCTATTGATGTGGAATAGGGCACTAAGCCCATTTCCATTTCCCCTTACCGGATAGCCCCTGTAGAGTTAAAGGAATTAAAGGAGCAATTAAAATATCTATTAAAGAAAGGGTTTATTCGGCCTAGTGTGTCGCCTTGGGGTGCACCAATATTGTTGTTTGTGAAAAAGAAGGATGGTACTATGAGAATGCGTATTGACTACCGTCAGTTGAACAAGGTAACCATCAAGAATAAGTACCAGCTATGACATAATGATCTATTTTACTAGTTACAAGGTGCTTCAGTATTCTCTAAGATTGATTTAAGGTCGGGGTATCATCAATGGAGGGTTTGGGAGTCAGACATCCCAAAGACTACTTTTAGGTCTCGGTATGGGCACTATGAGTTTGTGGTTATGTCCTGTGGACTGACCAATGCACCTGCCACTTTTATGGAATTGATGAACTGAGTGTTTAAACCCTATTTGGATTCATTTGTGATTGTGTTCATCGATGACATCCTAGTATACTTTAAGAGTAAGGCAGACCATGAACATCACCTACAGACCATGCTCCAAAGGTTATGTGAAGATAAACTTTATGATAGGTTCTCTAAGTGTGAATTTTGCCTTGAGTCTGTAGCTTTATTAGGTCACGTGGTGACTAAGGATAACATTATGGTTGACCCAGCCAAGGTTACAACAGTTCGTGATTGGGCGAGCCCACTTCAGTAACTGAAATTCGTAGTTTTCTTGGACTACCAAGCTATTACCATCGATTTGTTTAAGGATTCTCCTCTATCGCATCCCCTATGACCAGGCTTACTCAGAAGGATGTAACATTTTTATGGACTAATAAGTGGGAGGCAAGGTTCCAAAAGCTTAAAGCGATATTGACATCAGCTTCTATCCTAGCCTTACCTGAAGAGGGCGTACCCTTCGTGGTCTATTATGATGCTTCTAGTGTACACTTAGGCGGAGTCTTGATGCATAAGAGGAGGGTTATAGCCTAAGCTCCACGAAAACTGAAAGTTCATGAGAGAAACTTTCCCACCAATGACCTTGAGTTAGCTGCAGTAGTATTCATGTTGAAGTTGTGGCGGCACTATCTTTGTGGGGTGCATTGTGAGATCTACACTGATCATTGTAGCCTTAAGTATATTTTCTCTTAGCGTAATCTGAACATGAGACAGCGTAGGTGGTTGAAGTTGCTAAAAGACTATAATATCTCTATCCTTTATCACCCTAACATAGTAGCTGAGACATTAGGTGGTTGGAGTTGCTAAAAAACTATGGCAAGGCTAATGTAATAGCTGATGCTTTGAGCCAGAAGGCTTCTAACATGGGTAGTTTGGCATTTCTTAGGGCGATGGAGAGGCCTTTAGCTTTGGAGGTTCAGTCTTTGGCCAGACAACTGGTCAGACTTAATATCTCCCCACCTCATAGTATGTTGGCCTTCATTAAGGCTAGGTCTACATTGATTGATCAGATTCGTGATAATAAATTATGTGTGATTCGAGACAGGGTGTTGAGAGGTGAAGTTAAATCAGCTTCTCTTGATTCTGAGGGAATGTTAAGGATTAATGGGCACATTTGCATACCAAAGTTAGGTGATTGGGTTCCTTTGATGTTGGAAGAAGCTCATTGTGCTAAGTATTCCATTCATCCAGTTGTGGCAAAATTGTTTCATGACCTAAAGCATCATTATTGGTGGTGTGGGATGAAAAGGGACATTACAGAGTTTGTGGCTAAGTGTTTGAATTGCCAGCAAGTTAAGGCTGAGCATCACAAATCAGGGGGTTCGATGCAGAGGATGCCTATTCCCGAATGGAAGTGGGTGCGTATTACTATGCATTTTGTAACTGGATCACTCGTGACATTAGGTAAGTTTGACTTAGTTTGGGTGATTGCAGATAGGTTGACCAAATCAGCTCACTTCATCCTGGTGAAGACTAACCATAGTGTGGAACAACTAGCTAAAATCTATATACATGAGATTGTTAGATTACACGGGATATGTATCTTTATAGTATCGGATCGATGTTCGGTGTTTATCTATCACTTTTGGAAAGCATTACAACATGTTTTATGTACACGATTATACATGAGCTCAGCATTTCATCTCAGATCGATGCCAGTCCGAGCAGACTATTCAGGTGTTGGAGGACATGCTTAGGGCCTGTGTGATTGATTTTTGTGCTCGATAGGATCAACACTTTCTTTTAGCAGAGTTTGCTTATAATAATAGTTATCACTCCAGTATCCAGATGACACCTTTTGAGGCATTGTATGGGCGTAAGTGTCGATCACCTATTGGATGGTTTAACTCAGTCGCTGTTGATGCATTAGGCACTGATCTACTTAGAGATGCTATGGAAAGGGTACACCTGATTCAGAGTCGACTATTAGAAGCCCAAAGTTGGCAAAAGAGCTATGCTGACAGAAGAGTTTGTCCTTTAGAATTTATGGTAGGCAATCATGTGTGGTTGAAGGTTTCACCCATGAAAGGTGTGATGGGGTTCGGAAGAAAAAGTGAGCTTAGCTCGAGGTTCATTTGCCCATTTAAGATTCTTAGAAGAGTAGGTGAGGTGGCATATGAGTTGGCCTTGCCACCTAGATTGTTAGCTGTCCATCCAGTATTCCATGTCTCTATGCTTCGAAAATACATGCCGGACAAATCCTATATTATTTCTTATGTCGACGTAGAGTTGGGTCCAAATTTAACGTATGACGAGGAGCCAATAGCCATACTAAATACACAAGTTCGTAGAATCAGGACTAAGAAAATCGCTTCAGTTAAGGTTCAGTAGCGACATCGGTCTATGAAGGAGGCAACTTGGGAGATAGAGTCCGACATGAGCATCAAATATCCTCATCCTTTTGAAACTTCGTATTTCTTTTACCCTATATGTTCGAGGATGAATATAATTTCTAGTGGTAGATAATGTAATGGTCTAATCGGAAGTGACAAACAAAATTATTTTTTTTGCACCACATCTTGTCTCAATTATGCATAGGGTCACCTGTCCACTTGAAAATGAAAGATAAAAAGATATAGGCGCTACCAATTCTTTTATCTTCTAATTACGATTGTCTGTTTTCTAATTGTGAGGCCTCATTATTTTTCCCCTTTAAATACTTGGTTTCGTACGAAGACTATAAGCAGAAAAAAATAAAATTGAGAAAAGTAGACAGAGGAGAATTTTTGTGACCAGTGACTATATAAGTACCAATTGTGCGGTTTCGACATTGAGGTAAGTTTGCCTATCCTTCTTTGAGATCGGGATTGAGTTATTGAATATTCGTATATTATAATTTATGAATGAGATCGTGTCATGCGAAAAGAAATTCTTATAATAGCTGTGTGAAAATTTTTTACAATGTATATGCGATTGTTTTTTTTAATTATCACAAACATTAGTCATAAATCAATGAAAGAAGTACCTTTAAACTAATGTAACAGTACAAAATAAGTTACAGAACTTTCAATACATTACCTTTAGGGTATTAAAATTGTGATGATGATTCTTTAAGTACCGATTGTAATTACATTCCTCTGATAATTCCGGTGATGTTCGCTCCTACTCTTGTGCACAATTTCATGAGTGAATATTGTACTGGGATGGAAAGTATCAATTTTGTTTACAAAAGAATGATAGCAACATTCACACATGATGAGAGAAGGAAAGGGAAAAGTAAGAGGGAGAGAAGTCTTAAGAAAGGAAATTGATAAACTGTCTCTACAAAAAGATATATAAGAAATATATAGACAGATAATAAATAAATAATTAATTAAAAAAATTTAAACAAGTGGAGGCATGATATATGTTTAAAAGGGAAAGTAAACTTAATGCTTACACGTGGGTAGGCTTTAAAGTAAAGAAATTAAATGAACCAAAGTTTTAGTAAATTTATGCCTTTTTCTTCTTGAGGAAACATAGTGTAAATAATATAAAATTATGGGAAACATGAGCATGCAGTGATGTGTAAGTGAACACTATTTTCATATACTAGTGTAGTTTCAAGATGAACATTATTTTTATATACTAGAGTAGCTTCAAGGTCTAAGAAATATTTGTTTATAAATTAGTGGGGAAGACTTTATCTTCCCATTGGTCAAAAATGATGGCAAGAATTAAATAGTTGGCATAGAAGTATGGTCATAGTAATAATCTAATTTCTGTAAAGTGCTAGTATTATTTTATTAAAAAACTAATGTATATATCTCATTTAATATGGTGACAAATTCCTGAACGGAAATATAAAGTATGTTCGCGCTACAAGTACTGGTTGAGTGTCAAATTTATTTCTATATTTATGTCACTACCCAAAAAATATATATATGAAAAAAATTAATGATAATAAAGAGAAATATATAAATTTGATAATTGTTGTACTTATAAAGAGAAATGTTGCTTCTATAATTGTCTTGATTGAATATATCTCCATACTGTATGTCATGATATTTTGGGAAGCTGTGAATTATGACTCTTATCATGAATCGCTCACTTAGGTGGCAAGGTAGTTGATACATTATGACTCGTATCATGAGTCCTTGACCATGCTAACATAGGTGGCAAGGTAGTTGATATACTGTGATTCATATCATGAGTCCTTGACTATACTAACATAGGTGGCAAGGTAGTTGATACATGAGGATTATTATCATGAGTCCTTGACCACGAGTTAAGTGGCAAGGTAGTTGATATATTGAGATTGTATACGACAGGCTGTGCGACAGTCTTGATTCCACTTTGCACTGCATCACATATCATACCATTGCATTACTTATGGTTATTTTGGATTGACTTAATTAATATTACGTACTCATATCATTTTATACAAAATTGCGGCACCAATGCCAGATGGGTTGGGTCGTGACACTCAAACTCAAACTCAAACTCAACTCAACTCCGTAACATGCATAGAATTTCATAAAATTATGAAGTTTAGGGTTCATGTTATCAATTATGAAATGGATATGTAAATCATACATCAATAATCATACAAGCCAGCAATTATGTCATACATCATCATAAGGACTCAAAAATATTACAAGAAAAGTGGTAATTGATTGATAAAAATACAAAACCCTACTCATATTCTCAAAAATTGACCCAAATGGAGGAATGGACGTGTTGTAATGACTCGGATAATGTACTACTTCATCGGGACTTGAGGATTTTGTTTTCAGACAAAATTTGGACCAGGTGTCATCTCAAAGGAAACTACACAGCCTGTGTGTGGTCACACAGACCGGGTGGCCTACGGTGGTACGACACTTGGCCTTAAGTTTTGGAAGTATGTCCTTGGTGTGGAGTTTCGAGCTAAGGCATGTCACACTTCGATCCCACACAGGCCGTGTGACACTTCACTGACCATGTGGAGGGCCGTGTGAATGGCCTTAAGCTTTAAATGACTATTTTTGGCCTAAGCGTAGTCACATGGCCAGTCACACGGCTCGTGCGACTTGATATGGGCCGTATGACCCTTTGTTAAATTGATTTCGTAAAATTTTTCTAAGTATGGGATCTTCAAATCAAGCTAGGTTCACCTTCAAGACTTCAATTCAAGAACAGTTATGTTGTTTAAGGCCATCATAGGTATCCTACATCAAGTCAAGTTCAAAGCATTCCGTTAGCTAAGTTTTTCATAAGTACCGATAGAAGGGTCAAATATAAATGGACATATCTCTTAGCACAAAATGAACTGGGTGTCCCACGACCTACTAGCTTAAAGCTCTTTGAATTAGCTTTCCAACACACTTAATATCACCTCATTTTGAGTTCGAAGCAAGAAGTTATGACCTTTTATCGTAAAATCTATCTGGCAAGATGGGAGGCTTCAAGATCCATGAAGTGCTTCACAACCCATGAAGATAGGCGTGAGATGTTGTGGGTAAAATTTAAAGGGGTGTTTTATTGAGGTATTGATATTTTTACCCATCCCCAAGGCTTTTTACGACTTTTAAACCCCCCATTATATTCCTACACCTCTCCTACACTAATTCTAAAACCCTCATTCAAGACTAATAAAATCAAGTCACTCTAGAATATATTCCAAGGAACTTTTGAAGATTTTCATCTTGGGAGAAAGAGGACTCAATTCTTCTTCAAATTCTTTTGGGTTTCTTCATCTTGGTTGAAGTATGTGGGTTTTGATCCTTGACTCCTTTCAATCAAGGAGACCCAAATTATTTTCAATAAATCTACATTAATTAGCTCACTTTAAAATTTGGGGTTTTAAATATTATGATTCCTTAAATTCCAATAATAAATGGGTTATGTTTATCTATTGATTTTACGATAATCTAAGCTTTGAAATATTGAATTTCATTATTTTTATGAACCTATGAATATGCATGGTCTCTTTAACCTTTGATCTAAGCATGGGTTGTTAGGACCCGTAATTTAACCTAAACCCCGAATGTCCTTAATTGGATCGATTTAATAAAGTTTGGGACCAAGTGTG
>JAABOM020060627.1:0-11729 GCA_011800125.2 Solanum clarkiae
CTTGTAATTCAAGACCATGGGTATTTATAGACCCAACTCTTTAAAAATTGCAAATTAGGGCTTCTAAATGATTAGTCATTTAATTAGGTCCCAAATTTTTATAATTTAATCCAATTAAGGACTTCCGAAATCAATTTTCCAATTGCACCTCGCCAATGCACCCCACTCCGTTACTTATGCACCATAATTAACTTAAGTGCAATTTCAGAAAATTTACGAAAATTTTCCAACGCGACAATTTACCATAATTAATTATTTACGGGGTTTAACAGTTTTAAGATGGTGAAAGGAAAAATTCGCAGCAAAGATGGACCCTCATGTGAAAGGATAATTCTCACTTGATGGGATTCATAACTTAATGAGCTACTCCTATGATGATAATGTATATTTTGTCAAGTTTATGACCATATGATTATGATAATGTTTCAAAGTATTCATTGGGACTTGACTTAGCACCGAATGAAGCATTGAGGTAGTGTTCAGTAAAGGAACCTTAGTAGCAACCTCTTGTCTCATAACTATGAGCCACCATAGGAGCCCCTAGTAGAATAAGGCTAGAGGATCCACAATAGAAAAGTTAAAGTTAATAAATGTATGCATAAGTTCCAAGAGTTCTACCTGGCAAGTAGACTCTCATGCCAATATAGGGGGTTTTGTTGGATTCCATGTAGTAGCTCGCATTGTCTTAAATGTTGGTTTATGGTCTCCACTCACATAGTTATGTGTATGATGTTTATACTACTTCAAAGTATGTTTCACATGACACATTGTTCATTCATTGCATATTGAGCTTTACTTTTTGATTATTGATGTGCATATTGGTAACATCGAAAATATACTTGTCAAAAGAAATATAAACGGTCTTTTGCAATATGTTTACGCAACTTGTGAGCCGGGTTCGATCCCACAGAGAATATGAAAAAATATTGTCAATAGTAAAAAATTTAACTTGATAGTCGTTATCAAAATTAGGGGGTTTTAATTTAAGAAAATAGAAAACAACAACAAAAATAATAATAGCTTGCAATTTAATATTTATTTTTTTCAAGATAAATAGAAGTAACTAGGAATGTGTTCCTATAATTTCATAACTTAGCAAGAATAATGTGTTAGTGATCTATTTCAATATTTAGCATGCAGAATGGTAAGTTAAGTTCACCAAACCCTTTGGTCAAAGGCAAGAGGCGAATTTCACTATGTAACTTGGCCCATCTCCATAGTGTGCATTACTAACCCTTACTTATTGGTCCCAGTACAATCTCCCCTTGGCCCAGTTTGGTATATTAGATGATAACAAATCAATCGAATCCTGTTAATTAATCTCTTTTCCTATTCATTACTACCTTGGTCCATTCAGTAATACTAGGCGGGATCTAATGTTTGGCACTACTAGAAAACATGGAAGAGAATTAATTAATAATACATAAATTTACTCAAGAATCACTTTTTACATTAACTTTATTAATCTATCATGGTTCCCACAATCCTAGTTATAAAATTTAGCAACTCATTATTATTAAAAAAATAATTAAAATTTATATATATAAACTTAATTGTGTTAATCATAAATATTCAAGAATAATAGCTAAATAATATTCTAAAAATCAAGAATACAAATAAATAACAAAAGGAGAAGAAAAATATAAACCAAAATTCTTCAATCTCCACGATGACTCTTTCACAATTCAAAGCTATAAAATTCTAAAACCTAGATTGGGTTAGTTGGATTAGTTGTGGAAGAATTATTTTTATGAACTATTTATAGATGTAGAAAAATAACCAAATCCAAAATAAATTGGGAAATCCAAAATCGGAATGAAATTGAATTTCTGTGTGTAATTGTCGCCGCCTCAAACATTTGCGCTTTCCGCTAAGAAGCTGCCATGTGGCAGCAACATGAATTGCAAATTTAGCTATGTGGTAATTTATCTTTTGAATGTTTTATTGAATTTAATCCATTAAGCTGCTTGCTTAATTTTCGTTCTATAATCTTTTATTTTTAATTCGTTTTAGCTTCAAATTTCTTCATCTTTATGTCAATTTAATCCTGCAAATTAAATTCACAATATAGCATAATTCATAAAATTTATGCTCAAAAAGGATAAATAAAAGTTCAAATATAAGGTAAATAATGATAAAATACAGATATTTTTAGTCTCACATCACATATTGCCTATGATGATGTTATGATTTTGTGCATAATGACATTATAATTTCATGAATGATGAAATTACAATTTTATGTGTTGTATTTACATCCCACATATACTTTGTATATTTAAAGTACTAACACATATTTTGACTACATGATATCACCAAGTAATGCTTAGTGTTCCTCCTCCTCCGGCATGTGGTTTGATCTTTTAGACGATTGTAGACTAGTAATTCTGGAGAGTCTTCCAGTTCTAGGACAACATATATTTTCATTCAAGCTTGTAATTTTGAACTTTTACTTTATATGTTGCATTCACTTTTTATACATATATTTGAAGGCGAGCTTTGAACATGTCTTATCTCCCGCCAAGTATTTATCTAGATGGTATATTTGGACAGAGTGTATGAAGTTTAAGTTGGTTTTCTTTTATGATTTTATGTTGAATGTTCCTTAGTACCAATTCCTATTTTTAAATTATGCTTTATTATATTTAAATACCTATGAATGCTTAATTAATTTTAAGAGGCTTGGGTGAGGTTTCTTTGAGTCCCTCGCTTGTTATGTTATGACTAAACCATAGGCTTGAGTTATGAGAAACATTGTATCAGAGCATAAGGTTTTGACATGGTCCTCGAGAGTCCAACATACCACGTCAAATACAGTTTTGTTCATTGCTGTGAAGTGTGCCTCAATCGTGAATGGGAGGATATGAGGTGTTTAGAAAACATTCCCTTCTTTCATGATTCATGTCGTGCCTTTAGAAGCTATCTTACGTTTTCCTCCTATCTAACAACATTCTCTTTATGAGAGCTCCTACATCAAGGGATGTGAATGAGGATCAAGTCCCTCCAATTCCTCAAAAAGAAGGAGTTTCTCATGCAAAGTTTTGAGCAACCTTTACCATGTTGGCTCAAGTTATGGACAACCAAGCCCCCCAGGAGGTTGTCATTCCTCCCCAAGAACCTATCCTGGCAAATAGGATTCAAGACTTCATGAGGATAAATCTTCCCTAGTACCATGGTTCTAAGGTTAATGAGGATCAGGTTCAGTTCATTGACGAGACTTATAGGTTTGTGACTGTAATGGGGGTACCTCCAAAAGAAAAGGCTGAGTGTTTGGCCTATCAATCAAGGTCATGGGCAAGGTTTGGCATGATCAATGGGTGGAAGAGAAAGGTGAAGTAGGACCAATCACTTGGAAAGAGTTCAAGGATGATTTCTTGGATCGGTTCTTTGATGAGTCCATATTTCAAACTCATTTTGGGGCTACTTTGCAAAGAAACATTATCCTTAGTGTACTATTATTTTCAGTCTCCAAGGAATATGCATGTCTTATATCAGGAAATAGAATTAAAAGTGCATAAATAGACAATACTTGAAAAATCTTGGAAAGGGATTAAAAGGGCCAAAAAGGTGAGGAAAAACGATATCGCTTACATATTCCGCGATCCACCCAATACTCAAAGAGATCGCCTATCATTGAAGCAACCAAGGTTCAAGCCCATTTCTAGAAAGTGGTTAAAATCAATGTTGCCAAATATACTTGGTGTACCACCAAATTGATCAAGAGACCACCTAAAGTTGCAGTACTCAAAGCCCCAAAATCATGACAAAAAGGTGATGAGATAGGAACTTCGACGAATCGCCAAATTGTATCAGTGAAGTGAAGAACCATCAACCAATATTGCAGAGGAACAAGAATTAAGAGAATGTGGAGGAAAGCGGTCAAGTGTACACTCGGTACATCATCGGAGTGCTCAACGATGACCGTCCTTGACTTTCGAATGACAATTCATAGCACAAACTCTCACACTTTTGCATGGAATATTTAAGAAAATTAGAAAGAACATTATACATATCATATCATATCATAGCATTACATTCTTCTTAGTTTTGTAGAGAGAGTAGTACATAGAACATTTCTTCTTTAGAGTACAAAGGGTTGATAGGGTTTTCAAGCATTAGGGAAGCAAAACTTAAGGAGATTCGCTGGTGATAACCAACTATTCTCTATTAGATCTTGTTACCCATGGCTTCAGCTGCTATCTTTGGTATTAAATCTCTAATTTCTAACATATGTGGCTAAAACCCCCATGTTGGGGGTGTAGTATTGATATGGGTTCTTGATTTTATTTATTGAGTCTTTGGTACTTTGACTTATTTGTGTTGATTTGAGTTACATGCATTCTTATTTTTAATCTATAATTTATAGGTTGCAAACTTGGAGTTTAATTTAGATCTCTAATTATTGCTTTAATCAGAATAATTAGAGTGTGGAATAAATGTAATGGCTGAAAACGTTTCGAGGTTTCAGTTGAAGTCCATAACTATGGATTCAATGGCCAAGGTATTAGGGGTTTTGCTGAGACTTCTCAGGTCAAGAATGTCCTTAGTGGTCCACAGATGATATCGTAATAGAACCATATGAAACACTCATGTATCGTAATTGAATATGGGTAACAAGAAACCTAGCCTATTCACTCATTATTAACTAAGTTAGTCAAATATTTAGACCCAGCTGGCAGATCGATTCCTATATTTGCACATCCCTAACGTCTTCCCTATTTTGTCGATCAATTTGTTATTTAGATTTGTGTAGTTGAATCCTGAATTTAATTATTACAAACCCCCTATAATTGCTTAGTCCAATAAATCACTTTAATTTGTGAACCACGATTTCCTGTGGGAATCGACGCCAACCTCTAAGTTGGGTTATTATGCTGATGACAGTCAGCTCTCTTACAGCCAGTTACTGCGGCCCTATGGTCGATCGAAGGTGCTGCGCCACTTTTGAATAGTTGGGTAAGGTCACCCAAGCTACACTTCCTTTTTGAAGGTCAAAGCGGTCACTACCAAGTTATATAACCTGACTGAGGTTAGGGTTGACCCCACAGGGAATATAGTAGAATTAGAGCAATTTCAAGTAATTCGAGTTAATTAACCTACTTATCTCCCCGAGGGGGGCGGTGGTTGTAAAACTGCAGAAAGAAATCCTAAACTAAGACAATTGTGTGAAACTAGTAAGAAGAGTAACTAGGATATTGTATTCCCTATGATTTCCTAACTTGGAATTTCTAGATAATTGCATTCTTTTCTTGTGTGTGGTATGCTTAATAGTAATCTAAGTTTACCAAACCCTTTGATTCACGCGAGAGGTAAATTTCACTATGTGGTTCGATCCATCCCCACGATGTGACATTACTAACCCTTACCAATTGTTCTAGTTAACCTCCCCTTGATCCAATTTGTTGATTAGAAGAGAAACATTAATCGAATCCTGTTAATTAATCTATTTTCCTATTCATTACTACCTTGATCTAGTCAGTAACACTAAGCGAGTTCTAATGTTGGCT
The DNA here is from genome assembly GCA_011800125.2 of Solanum clarkiae. NCBI lineage: Eukaryota > Viridiplantae > Streptophyta > Magnoliopsida > Solanales > Solanaceae > Solanum > Solanum clarkiae. The sequence continues at coordinate 5,507 of JAABOM020060627.1, forward strand.
ACCATCAAAAAGCAATCAAAATGAAAAGAATTAATTAATACATATATGTGCAAATTTCGAGAATTATGAATTATCCAATTTCACTTTGTTAGCTTTTCATAGCTCCCATAATCCTAGTTGTAGATTTAGCTACCTAAATTCATTATAGATGCAAGAATCATGACATAGAATAGCATAATTAAGTACTTACAAAGATGAAATTAAGAACAATAAATCCAAGCTCTTAATGGAAAACACAAAGTATGAATTAAGATCACAAAATATTGCTTCCCAAGTGTTTCTCAATGTTTCTCCTTGTTGTCTACTAGTTTTATACTGAAAATAACCTTAAAAAATTTATTTATAATGTTTAAAATACAAAACAAAGCCAAATGAGAACTGGATTCGGCAGGCACTATAAGCATATTTACGGGCCATATAAAGTTCTACGGCCCATAATATGGGTTTCGTGGATTTCATCTTTAATTTTGGGTTTGACTTCTATAAGACCTTTCTATAGACCATATTCAGACCTACAACCCATATAGGTTTTCGTCTGATAACTTTTTAGCAACTTTCCACTTTCTGATCCTCAGGGCATGAAACAATATCTGCTACTCGTACTTCATTTTATGGATCTTCTGCATGTTTATAGATCCAACTTCAAAAAATCACCCCTTCACTGGATTTTACTAAAAAACTATCTCTAAGGCCCGTGGAAACTTCCACGGCCCATAAAAGGTATCGTAGAGCAACAAAAACTTCAATATCTGTACACTTAGTCCAAAATCATCCCAAATCCTGTAATCTTTGAAAAAAAACACAAAAATACATCTAATCCACGAACATCGCTTTGAGAACATACAAAATTCCAAGTTTTAAGCACCATAAGTGTTGTATTTTAACAGCACATCAATACCCTCAACTTAAAATTATTTCTTGTCCTCAAGCAACAAACTCTATCTACATAAGCAGTACAGTAACACACAAACCTCAATATAATGGGACATATCATCTCAAACTTAAAATACAGATACCCACACCATTCATGAATGTATATCATATAGCTATCAAGCAAACCAAAACAGATCAATACATGCGATAGTGCAACTATGACAAGCAAGGTAATCAACGATAAGCAACAATCACTGAATTAGTCCGATATCAACAATGCAATGCAAGTACCCTCATAGAAAGAAGTCCCACATCCCACTCGTGATGATATTTTCAGATTCAATGCTTTGGACTACACCAAATCATTCACTCTTACAAAAGAAATTCAAATACCATGCTCAATACCATATGCTTGCCCCTATACTCATGATTATGACCTTCAACTACTTGGACTAGGATCACTAAAGGACTTTCCCTGGCTTGTAACATAGGCTCAGGAGCCATAACTACTCGTAGTGGAAGAATAGCAAAAGGTGTGAAGCCCTCACTTATTGCGAAAGATCAGAATAAAGTGGGAGAACATGAAGGTGAAGTTAATGTTAAAATTGATGAGACTGTAGCTAATGATGGAAGTGGTGATGCTCTTAGCAATCACGAGAGTGATAAACAAGAAAAGATTGGGGATGATGTTGCGAACGTTAAGAAACATTCCCCAAAAATTCAAGTTCAGCTATGAGGTTGAAAGCACCTCAAGTCAAGATTGATCCTCCATTCCCTCAGCGATTGAAGAAGAAAGAGAAGGACGCCAAATTTAAGAAATTTCTTTCTATGTTCAATTCTCTGTCGAGAAATGTGTCCTTGGTTGAGGCACTAGCTGAAATGCGAGGATATGCCAAATTTATGAAAGAGTTGATGTCAATGAAATGGACCCTTGAGTGTGAGATGATCGAGGTGTCTCAAAATTACAGTGCTATCTTGACAAAAACTCTAGTTATGAAGAAAGAGGTCCCTAGTGCATTTACAATACCTTGCACCATTGGAGCTTGCAAGTTCAACAAGGCATTATGTGATTTAAACTCAAAAGTAAATCTTATGCCCTTGTCTATATTCGAGGAAGGCGTAACACATAAAAATGACCCCAAATATGGCATAACTTTTTAAATTGGAACTTAAACTGTCATAGTGCACAAATATGACCCTCAACTTAGCAATTCCTGAACAAGTAGGCACAGGATGCTAACATGGCACAGTGCGTGGATTACACTCGTGGGGGGCGCGTGAAAAGTCATTTTTTGAACATTCCAACCGAAAAAATGAGTAATTTGATCATTTTACCCCTATCACATTTCTATATATATACTATTTATTTTCAAATTAACATACACTTTCTTCTTCTTCTTTTCATTAAAAATACACAAGTATTTGCCTTTTTATTTTTTTAATACATTTTTGACCTTTTTTGATAAATAATGAATTCCAATATTTTTGGTCATTGTGGAAAAAGAGCAATAATGAAGATTTCTTGGTCCGCACATAATCCAGGTCGTTGATTTTTTGGATGTGAAGATGGTCGAGTATGATTTAATAATTTTCTTGTTTAAATTTTAATAATCAAGATTATATTTTTATGGTTATTTTTGTTGTTTGTAAACAGGTTGGATGTAAATTTTTTAGGTGGTGCGAAACAAATGTTTTGAGATTATAGAAAAGACTAAATAATGAATTCAAATATTTTTCCTCTCCATTATTTTTACACATTTTTGCATTTTTTTGATAAATAATAATTCAAATATTTTTTAAAAAATTAAAATTTTTAAAATTAGAATTTTTAGTAAAATTAGAGTTTTGAATATTTTTTATTTTTTTGTAAAGGGATTGGGTTGGGTGGAGTGGGGGAAGGGGGATGAGGGTCCGAGTTGGAGTAAAAAAAAATTAAATTTACAAAATTTAAATTTTTTGTAAAATAATTTTTAAATTTTTTTAATTTTTTTTTGTAATTTATGTAAAAAAAATTAAATTTTTAAATTTTTTGTTGTAATTTTTTGTAATTTATGTAAAAAAATTTAAATTTTTTAATTTTTTTTGTAATTTTCTATAATTTATGTAAAAAAAATTTAAATTTTTAAAAAAGATGGAGAACGTGAAAGTCATCCAAGAAAGGTTGAAGACAGCCCAGAGTCGCCAGAAATCATATACTGACGTGAGAAGGAGAGATTTGGAGTTCGAGGCAGATGATTTGGTGTACTTGAAGGTGTCACCTATGAAGTGGGTCATGAGATTTGGCAAGAAGGGGTCATGAGATTTGGCAAGAAGGGGAAGCTGATTCCTCGTTATATTGGGCCATACCAGATTGTAAGAAGGATTGGGAAGGTTGCCTACGAGTTAGACTTGCCTTCAAGCTAGACGGAGTTCACCCAGTGTTTCATATATCTATGTTGAAGAAGTATTTGGGGGATCCAGCCTTAGCGATTCCGGTGGAAAGTACGGGTGTGAAAGACAGCTTAGTATACGAGGAAGTCCCAATCCAGATTCTTGACCGACAAGTTTGTAGGTTGAGGAACAAAGAGATAGACTCCATTAAAGTCTTATGAAAAAATCAATTTGTTGAGAAAGCTACGTGGGAAGCTGAGAAAGTGATGAAACTCAAATACCCGCATCTATTTATGCCAAGTGATAATGACGTCGAGGGTAAATATTCTTATTCTTACCAATTCTGAATATTCTTTTCCACTAAGTGATGCCTTATGTTATTCCATTCTCGAGTCTAAGACTGAGATAGATAGATGATGGATAGTAGGAGTTCGAGTGTTCTCGAGTAAGGAATAGGATGAGTTCCGAGGTTATTCGAGTCCCCGTTCAACCTTTACTCATCATTCGAGAACGAATGATTCTAAGGGGGAGATGATGTAACACCCTGTGAAATTACTAAAACGTCCCTAAACTTTGTTGTGTGCATAACGTATCTTCCCAAGCTCTGATGGAAATTCGAGATCGGATTTGCGATCAATGCGAAAAATTGAGTAAGAAAATGGTCTCGACTCGGGTTTATCGCGAAAAAATGCAAATTATTTTTTTCAAAGAATGCTTAAAACAATGGAGTTTCCATGCCCCTTCGGTGACGCAGAGAGGATGCGGAACCACACTTATCTATTTTTTAAAAACTTCGACGAGAACTGAAATTCATGAAAATGTGTATAAATACACTAGTGCGCATCGTGCACTAGTTCATGGGGAGCTGTTTTTTTCTTTTTAAATTAGGGAGGGCGATTTCATCCTTCCCAATATATTTTTATATCCCTAATACGATTTTTGGATGTAATTATGTACAAAAGGATTTTAAAACCCAAAATCATCCTAATTCTATTATTCTTACGCTAAGTCAGAGAGAAGAAGAGGAGAGACAAGTGAGGGTTCCCGGAGAAGATTCGATTTCTTGAAGTATGGGATTATTCTTCCCAGGTATGTAAAGGCTACCCAAAAACATGGGATTATTCTTCCATGCGTCCAAGATAGAGTTAAGATGTATAATTGATCCTGAAAAAGTCTTGAATTGTGATTCTTGAAAGTTTCTTGATTTTTAGCATATAATTCTTGAATATTATCTTGAGTTCTTGATTTTATGCTTTAAACTATACTTTACATCCGAAATTGATGATCATCACGTATATTGTTTACTGTATATCTTCATTACTATGTGATTATGATTTAACCCTTGCAAATTCTCTCTGTAAACACTTGAACAATGAACTTAGGGGGATGTCGAGAGCCTTGATGGTCTGAATGTGATGTTTGGTTGAGTATGAGTCCTGAGGTGATGAGTGCTGATGACTGTAATAGCTGAAATTATACTGATAGAGTCAAATGAGTACATCCATTGAATTTGAAAAGGCAGTCTTGCCCGTAGCGGTCAAGCGATAGGAACCCTTGATGAATTAATAGACTTATGAGCATGTCGAGTCCTGGGAGGAGTATTAAGCACCGAAAATGAGTAAGAGTAAGTCTCACTCACACTCCTTACCTACGTGGCCAGCATAGTAGAGGATTGAACCATGAGAACGGATGTTTCCTTCGTCCCAAAAGAGGACTTAATATTATTATAAACCCCTGATGTACGCCCTGTTTACCTCGGCAAGGTACTAGGCGGATGCCGCAATGACATCGTTTCGTTGTACCGTCACCGGCTCATAGGTGGTGGGTGTAGGTCCAAGAAACTCCCAGATAGGTTTCTTGAGGATAGAACTCTAATGTGATGTGATGGTTTGATGTTTGATGGATAGTGAGGTGATAGAGTCTTGTTCCTTACTCTGTGGTGAGGCTGAGTGATTGATGAGAGATTATCATAACGTTTCCTTTTCCTTTAGCTCGTTTTACATACAGTACATTCCACGTACTAACGCCCCTTTGGCGCTGCATCGTTTTATGATGCAGATACTGTACACAGAGGACTTCAACAGCCCAATCGTTGAGGTTCAGAGCTTTGATTCCAGTCCGTGGTGAGTCCTCCCCAGCATTTGGAGGATGATTATTTATTTATCTATATGTCAGTATTTCTTTCGATTGTGGTACCCATGACCTGTCATGGTGTCTTCTTAGATGTTAGTTATAGAGATTTTGTAGACATAGACGGTTTGATGGATAGTGCCGGGATGGTTTGATTCCTGTTTCCTTTCTTTGAGATATTTATTCATATTATCTTTTGTTAGTTGACTACTGTATTGAATCTTCCGCTAATGAATTGATTAAAAGATGGTAAAGAGACTAAGTGATCCGCTTGGGGGCTAGCAATAGTGCCCGAGTGTTAGCCACGCCTAGGGTACGGGCTTCTTAGGCTTCTTAGGCTGTCACATCAGCAGTCCCAAAATGCTCTTTTATGTATATATAAGATATTTAAATATGTTGTTAATTAGTTAATATTTTCCATGTGCCCATCTATGATTATTGTGGTAGCATAAGGAGGTTAAAAAAATGACAAATCTGAGAGAAAATAATTCAATATAATCATTTACAGTTTAAATTTACTTATTTATTTAAAATAGAATCCAAAAAACTCAATACTCTTCAATATCAAGCAGCAAGCGAAGACAGAATTCAAAACTAAGAAATTTTTTATAGGATTTATACATAACAATATTAAGTTAAACTATATTAATAATAATTGAAGGTAGAGATAATATTTATAGATTTTTAGAAAATTTCTTCGCACAGATACAAAATCTGAGTAAAAGCTGCTGATTTGTAAACAAAACATTCGGATGGAGCCAAATATTGACTATTTTTTTGGCTTTGGAGTACGATGGAATAAAGCAAAATGGCTCTTTAAACTGTCTGCGCTTCTTTCATTTGTGAAGTA
>JAABOM020060628.1:0-11727 GCA_011800125.2 Solanum clarkiae
CTTCGTTCTTCTTCAATTGTGGTTGTGAGTCTTGGGCTAGTGAAGCATAATTCACTACTCTAAGAAAGCAATTTCCGGAATTTGGGAAGTTGTTTTTCTTCACAATGTCATGCTATGAGATTAGCTTGGATACACTTGTGGCTCTAGACACTGTGTCGCGAGTAGGGGGTAGTCTCAAATCGTGACATTACTCTTCACACTGAAGAAGTTTTTCTTGTAAATTTTGGTGTTTCATGCATATGATCACGTTTTGCAGTACCGTATTTTTTGGCTGCTATACTTATTGAATGGATATATTTGCACTTATTTGCATTGCGTAAGGTCTATTTAAGGAAGAAACATTTTCTAACAATGATTTTTTTTTCCATATTAAGTTGAAGATTTCTAATTAAAGATGGATAAATCTTATCCATCCCACTTTATTTTCGTTGATTCCTTCATCGCAGTGTATTGCTTGTTTTACCCAACATGAAGATGTACTGACCATTTAAAATAATTCCTAAAGTTTTAATTTGTATATATGTAGGTTATGTTATAATCTCTATTTACTCTATTGAATATTGATGTGTTACGAATGTATTTATAATATCACGATTAAGGATTAAAAAAAAAAAAGAAAGAAATATGTTGAGCTTTTTAAATAACAAATATTTTCAGCATGGGAATGTCACATAGTTCCTTGGAATTTGAATAATTAAAGAGAAGTACATTTGTTAGAAGATGAACAGAGAAAGTTGACATAATTGGAATTAATGTTACATTAGTCAATCACAAGGCAGATTTATCTTCTAGTCTTCATAGCTCTAGCACCACAACTGTTTAAATAAGAAATAGGAAGTCATTAGATTTATTGAATCACAAAAAAGTAGTAGTTATAAGGGTTAAGGAATGTTACATTCAGAGTCGGTAGTAATCCAGTTCAATTTTGGGGAATGATGTGTATGGGTGGGAGTTGAGTTTAGAGAAGCAAAATTGATTTGAATGGAAGAATTCGGCATTGAGTAAGTTGTCGAGCAACTTTCAACTTCCCATCTGAAGCTGATTTTGGGAGATTCATCGTCATCTGCTATTGCCCTGTTCCGGAAGTTGAATACCTGCAATTGCCCATCATAGTAAATAAGCAGTCGATCGCACTAGATAAATATTTGTGTATTTGGTTATGTTCACCTTTCTGGTTATGTATTTGGTTCCCTTGTCAGATTTGGCAGCAGCAGCCCATCTTATTAGCTCTTTCATCTTAGAGATGCTCATCTTTGCTTTACTATCTGCCTTACCATCATTTCTTGAATCATGTGTAATGGGCAAAATTTGTGTACTATTTCCGACATGATTTGCTCTTACTGATGATGAATCTGCTTTTTCTTTTTTCATCTTCATGCAATATTCAAAATGTTGCCTTCCTAACCTCCTTAACTTAATTGTGTTATAAAAATACTCCTTTCCAATATCCTTTCTGCACAATATACTACTGAATAGCTCCAAGTTTTTGCTTCTTTTATCACCTCTTCTTCTACTATTCCCTCGACAAATCCCAAACAACACAATCTCTTTTGATGACTTTGCTTTCTGATCTGAAAACCACATTTAACAAAAAACAGTTACACTAAAAGTATTTTATACTATCAAGTCAATTACAAGAAATTTAGATTTGACTTACGATTGACCGTGTGTTTGTTGCTTATAGAAGGGGTAGTCTCGTTTGCATTTTTGAAGAGTCTTTGAAGGATCTGTTATATAAATGAAGAAAGTGAGCATGAATGCGAAGGTGAGAAATTGGATAATCTGATATAACAAGACAGCTAGCTCACCTGCATGTTAGGATGGGATATATTTTAATTTTACTATAAAGAAAGTGGAATCTTGAGACAAAATTTCTAGTCAAATGGACAACGCAGCAGAAATCTATCTGTGCTGTCTCTAATGCACCAAAGATTCCTGTCTTTTGTTATAATGCAAGATGCTGACAAAAATGACTAGAACATAATCTGAGACAACCAGGCAATGAAATGAGGGATAGTTGGCTAGACTTTATATTTATACATGTAATAATATAATTAAGTGGGCTGCTCATGTGGTTGTTAGTAATTAAGTAGATCTTGCAAGGTACTAAATAATGAAGAGAGAGGCTGGATGAATTTGAGCCTTGGTGGCAGCTATTTTCACCATACACATGTAAGGATACTGTTGTTTCACCTTCAACATGTCGGCCATCTTCACTTCTTTGAAGTATTTCTTGTTTTTTTATTTTTAGAAAAAATCAGGTGAGAATATGAGTGGGTAATTACGAAGTGCATTTTTGAAAGTTTATATAATCAATCAATAAATCTATTAAAATTTCTCTCCATCGTTTAAAATCTTAGGCCCTTGCCTAGAAATATATAGTGCGGCTAAGCTTTAACTATGTGCACGATCTAGAAGGAGACAGACTAAGACTATATAGGGTGTATTACAGTAATATACGTAAGTACACCTTGTACTTTTATAAGTGGTATGAAACTAATTGGACTATTTTCATTCAGAATGACCTGACTCTGGTTCACAAGACAAAATTTCATGAGATATAACAAAACTCATAGAGGTAAAAGTAGGATTAAGATTAAATAATAACTCGAAACCAACATTGAAATTATGTAGATTCCTCTTCGATACTGTTTTCTTTGACAGTTGAAAAAAAAAATTGGATTAGCCAACTTCCTGGTAACGAGATGTTGTTCTTATAATCATCAATGGATTTATTCTTTCTAATTGTGAAGGCTTTGAAGTATATGACAGCAGGGGCGGTGACAATTGGGCGGGTTGGGTCAAATTTGAGCTGGTTATAATGGGTCAAGATATCAAATTGGTCAAGACCCAACCCAACCCAACCCAACCCAACTTGGGTCAAAACTGGTTGAGTAATGGGTTGTAGAGGTGTCAAGACCCAACCCGACCCAATTTTATTAAGTTTTACTTATTTGATTTGTTTTTTTTCAATATTTTAGTACTTAATTAAATTGTATTTTTCTTTATTATGACATATCAAATTGAAAAAAAAAAGTGTTTATTTTAACAAAATTTCTCTCGAGTTAATTCGGGTTTCACATCAAGCAAATTGTAAATGAGTTGAAATGAGTTGGGTTGAGATAGGTGAAAACTAATAATTAGATGAGTTACTAACACGCTCAAACTTCAATGGGTTGAACTTAATTTTGCCACCCCTTTACAACAGTAACAAAACTGTAGAGTGCAGCCATGCAGGTCCAATTATCGGCAAAACTAGTCTTGTTTTGTTCAGATTAATTGCAAATAAATGAACATGGAGATTTGGCAGTTGCGATACGAATTCTGATAAATCTTGGTGGGTAATATGAGAGTGTAAACTAATAGCTTTCTGGCTTGATCTCAAAACAACAATTAAGGTGTGTTTTGGTATATAGGAAAATATTTTCTAATTTTCCATTTGCTTGGTCTAAATGTTTTGAATTTATTTTTAGGAACATAACTTTCTAAAAAAAAACAATGAAAATTAGTTTTCTATGAAAGTAGAGAAAATAAGTTTCATAAATGATATTTTAAGTTTTTTATCTTCTCCCACTCATTGAATGTCACCAACCCCTATCCGTTGATCATCCCACCACAAACCCCCATGTAATGTCCTCTAAGGTCATTGTTGGCATTCTCGATCAAATTACCATTTTACCCTTCCCAAAAGTTTCCTCGAGTCAATTTTTCGTTAAGTCTAAAAGTCGAATTTTGAAAATCTTGTAAAAAGTTGGAGTTTTGCTAAAGAATGAGTTTCTAAAGGCTTAAAGTTGAAATTTTGAGTTTTAGAGTCATTTTGAGTTTCGTGCGTTGGAATTAGATTTCGTCGATTCCATCAACTCCGAAATGCTGAATCTGGTCTTAGAGAACTTGCAGAACTGAATTCGGAGTTAAAACAAAATTTTTTGGCAAAAAGTTGCATTTTTAGTTCATTTTGGATTATAAGTTTGATTTTGGTCAACATTCAGATGCTCGAATCAAAATTTTGTCGGTTCCAATGGTTCTGGATGGTGAAACTAACGCTAGAAATAACTTCTTTGTAATTTTTAGAGCTTCTGTGAATATCTTGAGTTTTTGAGTCCAAAATTAGTTTAAATGATCTTTCTCGGGTTTGGGACCAAGGAGGTTTAAGATTTGAATTCCGACGGTTTCATTGACTCCGGAACATTGTCTCTAATAGGGTTCTTCCAATTTCTTCCCTCAATTTATAAGTTTTCTTCAAGATTCTCATTCAAGATATATGGTAATTCATTCAAAGGTCACTTTCATCTATGGAGCTCAAAAAATTTTCATCTTTTCTTATGAATTGCCAATATAAAAATTATGGGTTTATTATCTACCATTGAATTCGATAAATTGTGATTTATTGACCAATTTATATATGAATTGACTTAGCATGATTTCCATCAAAGTTCTTCTCAACATGATCGAGTGGTCATGATATTGATTATGAATTCTTTCAATTGTGATTCAATTAATGTAACTTTACCAATTATGTATGATTTCATTAAAGTTATATTATTTTAAGCTGATTACACATGAACCTATGTTTTATCCTAGTTTTTATTATAAGCTGTGATCATGAATTGATAAGGTTATTAAACAAATTTTATGAAAAGTATTCAATTATGATTAATGAAGTTTATCATGAAAGAATTAATGATGGTAAGCAACTATTCATGAATTTAAGGTATGATAAGGATAATACTCTCAAAGTTCTAAGGTTACTCACCTACTCACAAACTCAAGATGTAATAAGGATAATTTTCACAATGATTGTATCAATGATTTTAATGAAATACTCTATTGTGATAAATTGGTAACTTTGGCTTGATTGGTAATTAGATGTTTCCTTTCCCCATGAATTGCTTATTGAATTGTGACTTAAGATTCTGTTGGAATTTGATTTAGCATCCGGAAGCCCAAGGAGCTCCCCAAGGAATCTTAGTAGTAACCTTTAGTTCCAAACTATGTTCCCTGCAGGTTTTCTTGGTGGCTAAGCTAGTGAATCAATCTACATATATATAGCTAATTGTAACATAATTGAGCCTACCTTGATAAGTAGCCTCTCTCTTTTCAATCTGAGAATTACACCAAATTTCATGTATAGCTCGCATGGTCTTATTGTCGGTTAAGGTTGATATTATACAAAATAACTAAGTTACTTTAATTTCAAGATTTTATTATGATTTTAGTGCATTGACCACATGATTTACACTTATAATTGTCATTTCATATCCTTAAATGATTATTTAGTCTTGCATCTCATGATTCATATCTCATATTGCTATTATTTACATTATTTATATTGCTCGCATACTCAATACATTTAAAGTACTAATGCATACTTTCTTTGACTACATTGTATTATAATGTAGGGTCTGACGCTCCACGCTCCTTGCTCCTCACATGGGTAGTTCAGATTTCATTGAAGACTTTGCTTGGTGAGCCCTCACGATTTGATGGAGAGCCCATTTTTCTTTGCTCCTTTGAGTATATCTTACTTGAGTTTATGGTGAGTTAGGCCATGCATGTCCTATGCCCCCTTCATAGTCATGTTTGGACAAAATCTTAAAGAGTTATACCATTTATTTAGGAGTTGTGTTAATACCCTTTATTGCTTATAGTACTATGATTGGAGACTTTACTTCCCCATTGTTGATGATGCTCATTATCTTATGAATGCTTATATGCTAGGAGGCTTGATTGGCGTTCTTTGGGGTTTCGATCATTGTAGCACATTTGTGACCTAACTTGGGTCCTGACAAACTTGTTGTTCGTATTTTAGTCTTTAATATGTATTAGTGCATGATTATTACATGGTCATTGCATCACTTCAGTTATTTCAGTTCAACATTTCAAATTCAACATGTTTAGTTGGTAGATTTATATCATGCATATCCTGCATATTTAGTACATTCAAAGTAATGATCTCATACTTTTTGCGCTATATTATTTTATAATATAGATTCAGACGCTCAATATCCAACTTGTGATTCATAGGATCTCCATAACAACTCAGTAGTAGAGATTAGTGAGTCTTTATCTTTCGAGGACAACCCTTATATTATTTCTTTTCTTAGTCTTTCAGTTTTCATGCAGTTAAAGTTAGTTATAGGCTTGTCCCAACAACTCATCTTAAAAGAGGCTTTTCGATAGTTAAACTTAGTATTAACTTATTTAGTTTTAAGATATTTTTTTATTTAATATTTGATTTTAATAGATCATTTCGAATTTAGCTTCTGCATCAATATTCTAGTTGTTACGTATGTATATCTTAGTGTTGTGCTAGACCATGAATTCGTTGGGGCCACTTGTGACTTTAAGTACTGAGTTACGTCTGGAGGTAATCTCGTATTGTGACATTTATATTCCTTTTTCTTTATTTTTGATACACATGGATACACATACAAATATAAATACAATGCATGGAATGCATTTAGCATCTGAATTAACTAATTTAAATTATGGATGCGCATGTGGTGGAGGACATCACTTCCCTCCCGTCCCCCAACCCGTACTCCTTCTGTCTCATATTATAGGAATGATTTCTATTTTACATCGGTTATTAAGAAATCATTAATACACTAGTTAATTTATATCACTTTATCCTTTATTTATATCAATGTACATTAAATTGAGTTAGAATAAATCATTAATATACTAATTAATGGTGGGATAAAATAGGAAAAAAATAATTAATTTTATCCTAGTTTAGTAAATGCTCATATAATATTTATAGAAAGATACCTACATAATATCAGGCATGAGCACATACAAATTAAATGCATAAATGTGTTGGTTGTCAATGCGTGAAACAAGGACATAAATTTGTAGGCGCACACATGGATATATTCTGTGAGGAAACCACCTCTCAATTTCAAGCATATGCTATCACAAACAGTTTGCGGTGATTAAAAGTAATACTTGTAAGGCCAATTTTTTGTTGTGTCATGTGTATTAGCTTCCACGGCCTTCCCTTTTCACTGCTGCTCAGGGTTTTTGCCAAGTCATGTTCCAACAAAAAGAATAATCAAATGCAGATCTACTAATAATTATGACATGTCACTTTCCCTTGTATACTACTATCATTTATTGGTGTTTGGTGACTCAGATAGCCCTTAATGCATGATGCTAAGTTTATAGATTTGTGGTAGTTACATATACTCTAATTTATTCCCATAGGGAGATCAACAAAGTGGAAGCGAAAGGCTGACTATTGCATCAAAGTTGAAACGCACACCTAAGTATACACAGTCGTACAGATAATATAGGAAAAATAACATAATTAGACAAATATATGATATATATTTACATTATACAACTATAGTTTGAAAAAATTACAATTTATAGCTATAGTTAGGATTTTGTTGCTACAGTTATATTATTTCTCTCTTCTCTTCCTCTCTCCCGTCTCTCTCCTCCCTCTATGCAATTTTTCTTGCAGATATACAATTACAAATGTATATCAACCGCACATATACAATTATTTTGACAGATATACATAGTCAATTCGATAGATATGCATATACAATTTACCTCTCTCCACTCTCGCTCACCTCTCTCCTCTATCCTCTCAATCTCGCTTGCCAGATATACAAATATATATGTATATTAATTACACATATACAATTATTTGACAAATATATACATACAATTTGACAAATATACTATACAGTTCACTTTTCTCCTCCTTCTCTCGATCTCGCTCGCCTCTCTCCTTCTCTCCAGGTCACATAGCTAAGGTATATTGTGTAATTATGTAAAATATAGCTATTTGACCATATTAAGTTTTCGTCTAGGCTATTTATGGAAGTTCCCCATAATATATGATTTTGAGTAGAACTATCAATGCGGGCTGGCCCTGTGCCATTCAGGAGAACTATCAATGCGGGTTGGCCCTGTGCCATTCAGGCTATTTCGCTTTGGAATTTGACAAGTCAGGCTGGGCTGACTCCTTTTTTTATGGGCTAGAAAACAACTAACCCAGCCCATTAGTACGCAGGGTGTAGGCCTTGTCGGGTCAGCCCATATTTTTACTAGTATTTTTTTAAATAAATTTTTAAATTAAATTATAATTCAAAAATATTAAAATAAATAGCAACATAAAATATTACATAGTATTAGTGTTACTATTACTCCTTTCGTCCATCTTTACTTGTCCATTAGAGTATATTGAGATGTTCCAACAATACTTATCCACTTTATGAAATCAAGAGATAATTTCACACTTAGTTCCTATTTTACCCTTATCATTAATTATACTCCCATTTTATGTGGCACCTTTGACTTGGCACGGTGTTTAAGAAAAAAATAAGAGTTTTGAAACTTGAGGTATAAAATCATTCTGAAAAACTTGTGTGGTTGAAATTCATTTCATTAAGGGTAAAAGGGGAATTTAAAGCCAAATTATTCTAATTAAAGTAAGGTAACATTCTTTTTGGGACGGACCAAAAAAGAAAGAGTGTCACATAAAATAGGACTGTTACATTTTTAAGACATTGTATTTATTATATTCAAAGGTGATTTAGTAAAAGTACTCCTATTACTTATTATTTCTTAATCCCTCTGCCAAGTCAATAAAGGACAAGTAAAGATGGACGGTGGGAATACATATTATAAAAACATAATTAACATCTAAAATTTAATATTTAAAAGTTTTAAATGAACTTTGAGGTTGGACTCTTATTATTTTTAATACTCTATTTTATTTTTATTTTTAATTATATTTTAATTTGGCCTACTGGCCAATCCAATCCATATTGCAAAATCCGCACAAATCAGTAGGCTTATTTGGGTCAAGCTAAAGAACTCATTTTTTTAAATGAGCTCCAAAAATCTTAGGCCAGCCCTGCTAAGTCACAGGTTAGGCCAAACCGGCCCAATGGGTTAAACCCATATTGACGACTCTAATTTTGAGTTCAAGTATTTTGTTACACTGACTTACTAATGAAATATTTTGAAAAAATTATAGAAATACACAACTTATGTTTACATAATTTCATATAATTCCGACTCTTTTAATAAATGACAAAAATCCCTTAAATGATACAAAACTGTAACATATATTGATACAAATTACAATCCCTACTTCTCTATGTATCGTAATTAAAATCCATTAATGCTCCTACCTTTTCGACTTGTATCACTGGTTTCATTTTTTGTATCAAGAAAAAGGGATTTTTGGTAATTTTGAAAAAAATTGATATTAGTTGGAATTAACTCCAAAAAGTATGGGATTTGTGTAAGTTATACAAATATTTATTAAATTAAACTAATGCTGATTATTAGTCCAGCCATAAAATCCAAAAGTTATATTTATTATTTAAGTAGATTAAAAATAAAAAGAAATTAACTTATGAACAATTAAATCAAACGAAGAATAGATTTTTATGTAATCAATGAATGAAATCAGTAGCTTGTGGATTCTCTAGCAATCATGTAGAATAATCACTTGCAATAACTGGTTTTTTTTTTTTTTTGATTGGATTACTAATTCTAGCTTGATAATACTTTATTGAGCTTTTAGCCAAAAATTCCAAGACTACCTGACTTTTCCTAATGCCTTTATTCCTATGATATGATAAAGTACATGTGATTTTGCATATGTATGAACTGAACAAGGCTAATGGGTATATTCTTATTGATGACATTAGCGAATTATTCTCATTTTCCTATAAGGTTTACTTGTTATTACACTATGAAATTTCCTCTTTCTCAGTACAATTTACCAGCCACAAGTATTATTCCGTCATAGTCGAAAGATTATATCTACTCTTAATGATTAAATATCATACTTTGAACACTCTTGAAATAATGAAGATGGTCATGTGGACTAGTGATTTAATGCTTGCCCATCGCTCGAATCCTTGCAGCTAAATTGGCTCAATTATTTTTAAAAGAACACCTACTTGATTGTACATTATGAAAAATAAATTGTTATCTAGATCCTTTAATTTGACTTTAACTATTCATTTCTTTTCATTAAACTTCAAAATATAATTATTTAAAGTTAATAAGTTAATTTTAAAATTTTTTTACGGGTCTACTAAAAGCAAATAAAAGAAGACATCATTTGATTCTGCTTTCATTTTTCGTGTCTCATTGTTATCAATGTCGTAATTCGAGATTGGTGAAAGCTGAATTTTCACCTCTCTCTCTTTTTACTTGCTTGCTTCATTCACTTCATTGAAATTAAACACAACTACTTAAACTAAATATTTTGCAATTTGATTTTAAATTTTTTGGTACACATTTATTCATTAAAAAATTAATTATTAAGTTTAGACAATTAAAAAATTACCTATGTAATGTTTGGACACTTTTCGTGAAATTTCTAGCTTCATCATTAGCAGTATTTGAAGGGTGATCAAGCAATCAAATAAGTAAGATCAAGAAAAAGTAAGTAACCACATGAGTTGTAGCATGACAGCAGTGGCATATGGCCAGTAGGTGAATTTCTGCATGCAGTTTTGCTACATCTATTTTTGGCCTTGGCTTCAAATCTTACCACATATCTGTGTTTTGCACATATGCCCTAATCATAAATATTTATGTGGTTGAAAATTATTTCATTAAAAGTAAATTAAAATTAAATTATTTTTCATTTTATAGTGAATATCTCTATTCTTTTTTAGACAAAGTAAAAAAAAAAAAAATAGTGCCACGTAAAAGAGACGGAAAGAATATGTAATATTGAATTCATTTTATTAAATTGCATGCTTGATCTTCTGATATAATTTTTATTTTTTTTAATTCAGTTTTACTTTACATATTTTTCAACTTTCAATTATTTTGATTTGAATCATGAAAAAGACCCAACCTAAGTATAATCCATAAAATTAATGCTCAACGAAAAACTACAGAAAGTAAATGTGAAATAAATAATGACTAGATGTATGTTATTTTTGACCTTGCATCATCATTTCATACTTAGACATTTACTTGTCCTTGAGCAAGCATTAAAGCTCATCTTGATAAATCAAGCTACTAATACTATCACTTTAGCTGATACAAAAAAATAAATAATAAATAAATTGTACAACTCACAATATCAAGAACTCCTCATAATCATTATGCAAGATATACAAACAAACAATACATTTCTATTATCTTAACCTCAGTAATAGACTCTAACTCGTTAAATTTAATCTCCCTCACCTACTTTGGAAAAGAAAACTAATAACATCACCTATCTATTATGAAACAAGTTACCTCATAATAAATACCTTGGTCCTACCAAATTTTCTTTTATTCTTAGTTTAGCTCTTTTGTGCACTTGTCGGGCTTATGAGGGTTCATTCAGATTTTTACTTAGAATTATGGGACTTAGTTGAGTTTAAATACTTTAAGTCTTGTTTGTTTCTTCTTTTCTACTCGTGTGCATACTTTTACGATCTTCTACTTTTGGCCTCTGTTTGTATTTTATTTTAATATTTCCTATTATATTTACTTTTCTTACTCAGTTGGCGTATAATGCCTACTAGGTATATATTTCATTAGTACTTTTGTGATGCAGGTCTAAACATCAATTATCATCACCATCATTCAAGCCAGTAGCAACCAACATCCAGAGGCGAGGGTAAACACAACATCCTGATCATTGTCGTTTCCTTCTCTCTCTCTCTCTCTCTTTCTTTCTCTCTCTCTCTCTCTCTCTCTCTATATATATATATATATATATATATATATGTATATATACACACA
>JAABOM020060629.1:0-11725 GCA_011800125.2 Solanum clarkiae
CCCGAGGGGTGGAAGAATCACCTAGCCAGGGAAACATCTTATTACGGGGGGTAGCCCCAAGGGTTAAGGAAGAACCTGGCGAGGGATGAACCCGATACAGTTCACCACTGATTAGTTGGTCATTAGTATTACAGCTATGCACAGATTTTACAGTACAGATTCTACAGTAAAGGTAAAGCAACATAAATTATATAAAGCACATGATCCTACAATATAACTAAAGGTGGTCTTTTATGCTACACCAGTGTACAGTTTCACTTGAGTTGTTATTTCATATACAGTGTTTCCTGCCTTACATACTGAGTACATTATCTCGTACTGACGTCCCTTACGGGGGACTTGCATTTCATGTTGTAGGTACAGATGCTAGTAGATCTCCCCAGTAGGAGTTCAGGATATTCAGCTGTTGTCACCAAGCTCCAGGTTGCTTTGGGGCTTTGTATTTGTCTAGAGCTTACACGTTTTATTACACAGTTTGTTGAGGCGGGGCTTGTCCCAACCCTTATCAGATGTCTTTCTTTGTTTAGAGGCTTTGTAGACTATGTAAAGTAAATGAGGTTATGTCTCATACTTTAAATATCGTGGCCCCAACAGCCCAGTCATATGCATTTCCTTTAGGCTTGTTATCACTGTTTATCTTCTTAAAGGCATGTCAAACGCATAAACCCCTTATAGTATGTACAGAAAGCGCATAGTTACAGGTTGGTTCTCCCGAACCTTATCAGCAACGTGTGCCAGTCCGTCGTAACGGGACTTTGGGGCGTGACGCTTATTCTTTATTGTGACCTTATTCAGTTATCGGTAGTCTATACACACTCTGAGAGAGCCATCTTTCTTACGCACGAATAGAACAGGAGCACCCCAATGAGAAACTCTATGTCTTATGAGACCTTTCTCTAGCAAGTCTTTCAATTGCTCTTTCAATTCTTTCAATTCTTATGGGGCCATTTAGTAAAGTGGAACCGAGATAGGCTAGGTATCGAGGAGAACATCAATCTCAAAGTTAGTCTCCCTATTAGAAGAGACTCTAGGTAGATCAATAGGAAACACTTCAGGAGACTCATTCACAATCGAGACTGACTCTAGAGTAGGAGACTCAACCTCATTGGACTTAACTTGCACGAGGTGGTAAATACAACCTTTGAAGATCAACTTTCTTGCTCTAAGATAAGAGATAAACTTGCTCTTAGGTGCAACAGAACTCCCCTTCCATTCTAAAACAGGTTCATTAGGAAATTGAAACTTAACAATCCGATTCTATAATCCACCGAGGTATAACAGGCGTGAAGCCAATCCATACCAAGGGTAACATCAAAATCAACCATCTATAATTCTACCAAGTTATCTAAGTTATCCCTATGATAAATCGATAGTACACAATCCCTGTAAACCCTCTCAGCTAAGATAGACTCACTAGTAAGGGTGGAAACAACAAAGGGTTCAATCTAACACTCTGGAAGGATCCCAAATTTACCAGCCACATAGGGAATTACAAAATTCAGAGTGGCACCTGGGTCAAGCAATGCATAACAATCAAAACTAAAGACTCGAAGCATACCCGTTATAACCTTTGGTGTGCCTCCTGATCCTGACAATTACCCATGGCGTAAAGATGATTTGTCCCACCTCCCGTGTTCGTAATAGTACCCCTCTATTGACTGCCAGCTGGGGGTGCTGCAAAGGATTGTGCTTCATTTCTCCCTTCACCTCGCCTCTTCTTCGGACACTCATACCAAAAGTGAACAGTCTGCCTATAAGAGTAGCAGGAATCTTTGCTCACACGACACTCATCCAGATGGATTTTACCACACTTGTCACAAGGTAGCTTTCCCTTCGTACCTTGGGTCACACTAGCTTGGGACTGAGAACCCTGGGCTTTGAAATTTTCATATCCACAAGACTTCTATCATACCTATTTTGCTTGACGGGGGCACTTGCCACAGAGGGTGCATGATGAGACAATCTTTTGTGAAAGTAAGACTTGTCACCCTTATTCTGTCTTGGCTGATTAGACGCATGCCCTGCTGATTTTGCTTTCCTGTTCATCTGCTCTTCTCTATCTCTTTTCTTATCCTCCTTTGTCTGTTGGACATACACTACAATCCTGAAGATATCTATGACTGGGATCAACAAGGCTGCTTTGCACTCCTTTTGCACATGCCTACCCAAGACTGACACAAACTTCCTCATCCTTGCTCTCATGTCTTGGACCATCTCCGGAGCATATCTGGATAGCTTAATAAACTTGAGACTGTACTTCTTAACAATCATCCCTCTTTTCTTCTAGTTCACGAAGTTGTCAACCTTCGTCTCCCTCAACTCTTGGGGAAAGAAATAGTCAAGGAAAGCAACTTCAAACTCCTCCCACTCTGCAGGCTTAACATCTTTAGCTTTACTATCTTTACATTGGTTGTACTAGACGTTTGCAATATCTTTCAGCTGGTAGGAGGCAAGCACAACCCCTTCGCCCCATTAGCATGCATGGCCCTCAAAACCTTGTACATCTCGTTGATGAAATTCTTTGGGTTCTCCTCAACTTTCGACCCCATATACACTGGAGGGTTCATCCGTAAGAAATCCCTGAGCTTGGTTGCAGCCGTGGACTGGCCAATTAATCAGGCATAGTAGGGACCCAAAATACATTTAACTGAGGCTTTCGTTTACAACAATAATTCTCAAAAGAACGAATTAATTGTCTCACCCTAGGAGGGTATCCTAGACATGACTGGCACTCGGAGATAATCGCTAGCCCCCAAGCGGGCCACTCAGTCTTTTTTCCATCGTTCAGTCAATTCATCAGCGGAAAAGAAATGATATAATGACTATAAATGCTATCGTATCAGTGGGCTCATACTAAAAAATCAGTCTATCACAAGAAAACAAAATATATAATGAAAATCTCAATATAAAGAGAAGATGTTTGAGTAAAGAGAACCCTCGATATTAACATCAACATCTACGTGTATGTCTATGAAGCCTCTATACTATCATCTAAGATGGTAGATTGACAAGCCATGACTACCAACTATTAAGTAAAAGACTATCCAAGCATAAAAATAAATATCCTCTGACTGCTGGGGAGGACTCACCACTGTCAGGAATGAAGAGCACTAAACCTCAACGATCGGGCTGCTGAAGTCCTCGATCTATCGAATCTGCATCAAAAAACGACGCAACGCCAGAGGGACATTAGTATGTGGAATGTACTGTATATAAAATGGGCTAAGAAAAAGGAAACAATATACTCGACACTCATCAATCACTCAGCCTCACCTCAGATATAAGAGACAAGACTCTATGATCTCACTAGCTGTCAAGCATCAAACCTTCACATCACATCAGAGTTGTATCACCATAAAACCTATCTGGGAGTTTCGATAACTGATAACCACTACCTATGTACCGGTAGTGATACAACAAAGAGATGTCGTTGCCACATCCGTCTAGGACCTTGTCGGGGTAAAGGACGAGTCTGTCAATGGATCCAAAAGTCTATCAAGTCCTCTTTTGGGACAAAGGAAACCTCCACTTTTATAGTCCAATCCTCTCCTACACTGGCCACGTAGTTAATAGGTTCGAGTGGGACACACTCTTACCTATTTAGGTGCTAATACTCCTCACAAGACTCAATATGCTCATAAGTCTGTTAGTCCATCAAGAGCTCTCATCACCCAACTTCTACGGGCAAGACTATCTATCCAATCTATGGGGATTTTTTCCTGTTCAACTCTATCAACAATAATTTTAGCTATCAAAGTCATCCACACACTCTATTCAGGACTCAGACTAAGTCAGACATCATTCTCAAACATTCAAGACTCTACACATCCCCTAAGTTCATTATTCAACTCATTATAGAGAGGAAATTTTAAGGATCCAGTCACAATCACATAGTAAAGGAAAATATACAGTAAAAGTAAGCATGATGATCATCACTTCATGATATAAAATTATAGTTTAAGGAATTGAAAACATGTATTCAAGATAGTGTACAAGAATTAAAGCAATTATTTAAGAATTTGGAGGAACTTTTCAAGAAACTTTCAAGAACTCCTAAATCAAGATTTTAGTCATGAATTCTGTCATCCTAACTCTATTTTGGCACATGGGAGGTCAATCCCATGCTTTTTTGGGTAGCCTTTACATACCTGAGAATGAGGAATCTTTGAAGAATCTTGAATTTCCCTCTGAAACCCTTGCTTTTTTTCTCCTTTTTCTCTCTTAGACTTAGCGTAAAATTAATGGACGTAGAGTAGTTTTGGGTTTAAAAACCCTTTTGTATGAATTATACTTCAAACACTGTGTGGGGGATATAAAAATATATCGGGAAGGATGAAATTTTCCTTCTCGAATCAAAATAAGAAAACTGCTTCTCCCATGCACTAATGCACGACACGCACTAGTGTAAAATATACTTTTTTGAGAAATTTAGTTTCCATCAAATTTTTGAAAAAAACTAAAGTGTTGTTCCGCGTGCTCTCTGCGTCGCAGAAGGGGCATGAAAACTTCACTGTTTTAAGCTCACTTTGGAAAAAATAATTCGCGTTTTATCGCGTTAAAGTCGAGTTGAGACCATTTTCCGACTCAATTTTTCATACTGATCGTAAATCCGGTCTTGGATTTTCCATCAGAGTTTGGGAAGATATGTTATGTGCACGACCAAGTTTAGGAGCATTTTAGTAACTTTATGGGGTGTTACATAATCTTTCCCTTGGAATCATTCGTCCTCGAATGATGAGTAAGGGTCGTGTGGGGAGTCGAATAACCTCAGAATTCATCTCATTCCTCACTCGGGAACACTTGAACCATCACTATCCATCATCTATCTATCTTTGTCTTAGGCTTGGGAATATGGTAAATCAAGGCATCAACTTAATGGAAAAGGATACTCGGAATTTGATAAGTATAAGAGTATTTACCTTCAACATCATCATCTCTTGGCATGAATAGATGCAGGTATTTGAGTTTCATCGTCTCCTCAGCTTCCCACGTAGCTTCCTCCACAAACTGATTCCTCCATAGGACTTTAACAGAGGCTATTTCTTTATTCCTCAGCTTGCGAACCTATCGGTCAAGAATCTGGATTGGAACTTCTTCGTATGCTAAGCTATCTTTCACACCCGTACTCTCAACTGGAATCACTAAGGCTGGATCCCCCAAACACTTCCTTAACATAGATACGTGGAACACCGGTTGAACTCCATCTAGATCGGAAGGTAAGTCTAACTTGTAGGCAACCTTCCCAATCCTTCTTACAATCTGGTATGGCCCGATGTAATGGGGACTCAACTTCTCCTTCTTACCAAATCTCATGACACCCTTCATGGGTGACACTTTCAAGTACACCCAATCATTTATCTCGAACTCCAAGTCTCTTTTTCTCACATCTGTATATGACTTCTGGTGACTCTGAGCTGTATTTAACCTTTCCCGGATGACTTTCACCTTCTCTATAGACTAGTGTACGAGGTTAGGCCCAATTAACTTAGCTTCACCCACCTCGAGCTATCCAATAGGAGATCTACACCTCCTCCATACAATGCCTCATACGGGGCCATCTGACTGCTGGCATGATAACTATTATTATACGCAAACTCAATCAGTGGTAAGTGATCATCCTAGTTTCCTTTGAAATCAATCACACATGCCCTCAACATATCCTCCAAGGTCTGGATAGTGCGCTCTGCCTGCCCGTCTGTTTGAGGGTGAAAAACGATACTCAAATTCACCTTCGTATCCAATCCCTTCTGGAAAGATCTCCAAAATTGATAGGTGAATTGAGCTCTTCTGTCTAAGATGATAGACTAGGGAACCCCATGCAACCTCACAATCTCCCGAATGTAAAGTCGGACATACTCTTCAGCCGTATAGGTTGTCTTCACCACCAAGATGTGGGATGATTTAGTCAACCTTTCTATGATCACCCAAATTGAATCATGCTACTTTCTGGATCGAGTTTAACCAGTGATGAAGTCCATATTGATCACTTCCCATTTCCATTCTGAAATTTCAAAATTCTAAGCTAACCCACAAGGTTTCTGATGTTCATCTTTATCTTGTGGCAATTGGGGCACTTGGAATCGAACTCCGCAATGTCTTTCTTCATCCCATTCCACCAATAGATTTCCCTCAAGTCATGGTACATATTGGTGGAGCCAGGATGAATAAAATACCTCGTACTATGAGCTTTGGCCATGATTCTGTCTCGAATACCATCAACATCGGGTACACACAATCTCCCTTGGTACCTCAATATCCCATCTCCCCCTTTGGAGAAAACCATCACCTTTTGCTTATGAACCACTTCTTTCAATTGGAGTAAGACAGGGTCTTGGTCTTGGTCTTGCTTTTCCTTCACCTCAGACACTAAGGATGAAACGAAACAATTCTGAACATTGACCCCACCTTTGTTGTTCTCCTCAAGCTGCACTCCCAATCGAGCCAATCTATGCACTTCCTTGGCTAATTCTCTCTTCCCCTCTTCAACATGGGCAATGCTACCCACAGACATCCTGCTAAGAGCATCAACAATAACGTTGGCCTTACCTGGGTGGTAGATCATGCTCATATCATAATCCTTGAGCAACTCCAACCACCTCCTCTGCCGCAGGTTGAGCTCTTTCTAACTGAACACATACTGCAAGCTCTTGTGGTTAGTGAACACATCCATATGCACTCGATACAGATAGTGACGCTAGATTTTAAGTGCGAACACCACTACTGCCAACTTAAGATCATTAGTCGGATAATTATTCTCATGAATCTTAAGTTGTCTAGAAGCATACGCTATCACCTTCCCTCTCTGCATAAGCACACACCCCAATCCAACTTTGGATGCATCACAATATATCACAAAGTCACCCATCCTGTCTGACAATGTCAATATTGGTGTTGTAGTCAATCTAGTCTTTAACTCCTGAAAGCTCTTCTCACATGCCTCAGACCACTAAAACTTGGCCTTCTTCTGAGTTAGCTTTTTCAAGGGGCTGACAGAAAAGAGAAACGCTCTACAAATCTACGGTAGTACCCAGCCAAACCTAAGAAACTTCTTATTTCTGTTGGAGAAGTTGGTCTTGGCCAGTTCTTAATGGCCTCAATCTTCTGGGTATCCACCCGAATGCCATCTCCCGAAACAATATGGCCTAATAAAGCCACTGACTTAAGCCAAAACTCACACTTGGAGAATAGTGCATACTACTCATGATCTTTGAGTGTTTGCAAAACCACTCCAAGGTGATTTGCATGCTCCTCCTCATTTCTCGAGTGCACTAGGATGTCATCAATAAAAACGATCACGAACATGTCAAGATACGATCTGAATACCCTATTCATCAAGTCCATAAAAGCTGCAGGTGCATTTTTCAACCCGAAGGACATGACCAAGAACTCGAAATGGACATACCATGTCCTAAAGGCTGTCTTAGGACTGTCACTTTCCCTGACCTTCAACTGATGGTAACCCGATCTTAGATCTATTTTGGAGAAATAAGTAGCACCCTGAAGTTGGTCAAAGAGATCATTTATTCTGGGAAGAGGGTACTTATTCTTTATGGTCACCTTGTTCAACTGTCAGTAGTCTATACACATCCTCAATGACCCATCTTTCTTACGCACAAATAGGATAGGAGCATCACAAGGTGAGACACTACGCCGTATGAAACCTTTCTCTAACAATTCCTTCAATTGCTCTTTTAATTCTTTCAACTCTGCGGGGGCCATTCTATAAGGTAGAATTTAGATAGGTTTGGTTTCGGGTAGAACATAAATCCCAAAGTCAATATTCCTATCAGGAGGGACTCCGGGAAGATCATCAGGAAAGACCTCGAGAAACTCATTCACTATCAGGGCTGACTCAAGAGTGGGAGACTCAACATCATCAGACTTCACTCGCACGAGGTGATAGATACAACCCTTAGATATCAACTTTCTAGCTCTAAGATAGGATATGAATTTATCCTTAGGGGTAACAGAACTCCCTTTCCACTCTAAGATAGGCTCATTAGGAAATTGAAACCTAACCATCTGGGTTCGACAATCGGCAGAAGCATAATAGGGACGAAGCCAATCTATGCCCATTATCATATCGAAATCGACCATCTCCATCTCTACCAAATCAGCCAATGTCTCTTTATGATAGATAGATATCACACAATCCCTATAAACTCTCTCAGCTAAGATAAACTCTCTAGTAGGAATAAAGACAGAAAAGGGCTCAAGTGAGCACTCAGGAAGAATACTAAACTTTCTACCCACATAAGGAGTCACAAAAGATAAGGAGGCACTCGGATCAATCAAGGCATAATAATCATAAGCAAAGACATGAAGCATACCCATGAACACATCTACTGCATCCTCTTGCTCCTAACAGTTAACCATAGTATAAAGACAGTTTTTCCCGCCTCCTTTACCCATAGTAGTAGCACCCCTCTGCTGATTACCTGCTGGAGGTACTGTCGAAGACTGAGCTTTGTCGCTCCCCTCACCTTGTCTCCTCTTTGGGCACTCATAGTTGAAATGACCAGAGTGATCACAGGCATAACACATATCCTTGCCAGCACGGCACTCTCCCAGATGAAGCTTACCACACTTGCTGCAAGGTGGCTTTCCCCTTACACCCTGGGTCACACTAGCTTGAGAGTGCGCGCTCGGGGTCCTGAAACTTTGAAAACTCTGAGATTTCTGATCATGCCTGGTTTGTTGCATGGGCGCACTTGCTGTAGATGGTACCCTATATGATGATCTCTTCTGAAAATAGGATTTATCATCTATGTTCTGTCTCTGTGGGCTAGGCTCATGTCCCGCTGACTTCATTTTTCTACTCAATTGTTCTTCTCTATCCCTCCTCTTATCTTACTCTGTCTGCTGAGCATACACCACAATTCTGGAGATGTCCATACTAGGAATCAGCAATGCCGCCTTGCATTCTCTCTGCATATGCCTCGCCAGGCCAGACACAAACCTTCTCATCCTCTACCTCATATCCTTCACCATCTCAGGAGCATACCTTGACAGTTTGATAAACTTAAGGCCATACTCTTTCACAATCATTCTTCCCTGCTTCAGATTCATGAACTCTTGAGAAAAGAAGTGATCAAGAAAGATAGATTTGAACTCATCCCACATTAGAGGCTCAGCATCTTCACCCGTACTCCCCTCCCACTGAGTGTACCATACATTAGCCACGTCCTTTAGCTGATAGGACGCAAGATCAACTCTTTCCAGCTCATCTGCATGCATGGCCCTTAGAACCTTATACATCTTATCACTAAAGTTCTGCGGGTCCTCCTCCACCATCGACCCCGTGTATACTGGCAGGTTCATCCTCAAAAAGTCTCTGAGCCGAGTTACAGCTGAGGGCTCCTGTGAACTAGAACTAGGAGCCTGAGAACCGTGGATATTTCCCTAGGAGGATACCAACTAAGTCAGCATGGTGATAGCTCCTCTGAATTTAGCCTTAGTAGTAGGAGCTGGCTGGTGCTGAGCAGGGGGCCCTTGAGGGACCTCAATAGTCCTAACGGGGTGTCCCCATCTTCTTGTCTCAGTCTGTATCAAAACGTCGAGTTAGGTGTTCTCAGCGACGGGAGCTGTGTCGAGTCTTTGGGCGGTTGTTCTCCTGGGTGGCATTTTTTGTAAGCGTAAAACGCACGAGTTAAGAGCAGAATTTCACAAGTTAGCTTTATAGAATGATTTTAGATCATAGAAGAAGGGTAACACTTCAAAATATCCTATAGCCTCCTGCTTATGAAGTGTGGTGTACAATACAGCCATAAACAAGACTCTACTAGACACGACTTCATAGACTCCCTAGGACACTCAAACTCTGACTTGTGATACCAAGTTTGTCATGCCCTGGGAGGGTACCCTAGTCGTGACTGGCACTCGGAGACTATCGCTAGCCCCTAAGCGGACCACTTAGTCTCTTTGTCATCGTTCAGTCAATTCATCAGTGGAAACGAAATCTATAAATATTATCCTATCAATGGGCTCATACTATCATTGTCAGCCTATCACAAGAAAACAAAATAGCTAACGAAAATCTCAATATAAAGAAAAGATGTTTGAGGGAAAAGAACCCTCGACATCAACATCAACATCTACGTTTATGTCTATGAAGCCTCTAGACTATCGTCTAAGACGGTACCATGACAAGCCATGACTACTATCTGTTAAGTAAAAGACTATCTAATCATAAAAATAAATATCTTCCAAATACTGGGGAGGACTCCCCACTGTCAAGAATGAAGAGCTTCGAACCTCAATGATCAGGCTGCTGAAGTCCTCGGTCTATCAAATCTGCATCATAAAACGATGCAACACCAGAGGGATGTTCATATGTTGAATGTATTATATGTAAAATGGGCTAAGAAAAAGGAAACAGTATAATTGACACTCATCAATCGCTCAGCCTCACCTCAGATACAAGAGACAAGACTTTATCACCTCACTAGCTATCAAGCATCAAACGCTCACATCACATCAAAGTTCTATCATCATGAAACCTATCTGGGAGTTTCTATAACCGACAACAACTACCTATGAGCCGGTAGTGATAAAATGAGGAGATGTCGTTGCTAGATCCGTCCAGTACCTTGCCGGGGTAAAGGACGAGTCTATCAATGGATCCAAAAGTCTGTCAAGTCCTCTTTTGGGAGAAAGGAAACATCCGCTTTCACGGTCCAATCCTCTCCTACGCTGGCCACATAGTTAATAGGTTTGAGTGGGTCACACTCTTACCCATTTCGGTGCTAATACTCCTCGCAGGACTCAATATGCTCATAAGTCTGTCAGTCCATTAAGAACTCTCTTCACCCAACCTCTACTGACATGACTATCTATCCAATCTAAGGAGATATTTCCCCGTTTAACTCTATCAACAATAATTTCAGCTATCACAGTCATCCACACACTCAATTCAGGACTCAGACTCAGTCAGACATCATTCTGAGTCATTCAAGGCTCTAGACATCCCCTAAGTTCATTATTCAAGTCATTATAAAGAGAAAATTTTAAGGATCCACTTACAATCACATAGTAAAGGAAAATATACAATAAAAGTAAGCATGATGATCATCACTTCATGATATAAAATTATAGTTTAAGGAATTGAATACATGCATTCAAGATAGTGTACAAGAATTAAAACAATTATTCAAGAATGTGGAGGAACTTTTCAAGAAACTTTCAAGAACTCCAAAATCAAGATTTTATTCATGAATTCTGTCATCCTAACTCTATTTTGGCACATGGGAGGTCAATCTCATGCTTTTGGGTAGCCTTTACATACCTGAGAATGAAGAATCTTTGAAGAATCTTGAATTCCCCTCTGAAACCCTTGCTTTCCTCTCCCTTTCTCTCTAAGACTTAGCGTAAAATTAATGGACTTAAAGTAGTTTTGAGTTTAAAAATCCTTTTGTACGATTATACTTCAAAAAAACCATGTGGGGGATATAAAAATATATCGTGAAGGATGAAATTGCCCTTCCCGAATAAAAATAAAATGATTGCTTCTCCCATGCACTAGTGCGCAACACGCACTAGTGTAAAAATACACTTTTTTATGAAATTTGATTTTCATCAAATTTTTGAAAAAACCTAAAGTGTGGTTTCGCATCCTCTCCGTGTCACAAAAGGGGCACGGAAACCTCACTATTTTAAGCTCACTTTGGAAAAACTAATTTACGTTTTTTCGTGTTAAAGTCGAGTCGAGACCATTTTCTGACTCAGG
>JAABOM020060630.1:0-11725 GCA_011800125.2 Solanum clarkiae
AATAAAACTTCCTCATCAACAACTTCTTTTAAATCTCTAACTCAAGTAAATAAAGTGACATGTAGGGTCTTTCGATTAACTTTGATACATCAAGGTAAATTCATCACTCATCATAATATTCTCATTATATGTACTTAAAAGTACACGAAAATAAACTCATTTATAAACTATCTTATTGTAAAAGATTTAAAATATAGGAGCAACTTACAAGAATAAAATTGTTGAAGCTCTACACAATAAACCACCTCCCTTCAGCTAAAACTCTCAAATATTATGAAAAACTATAATTTTTCCTTATGTTTTTCTCACTGTCCGGATGTCCCCAACTCAGCAAATGACTATGATTTATATAGGAATCAATAACATGCCACAGGTTCTTAAATGATCATCCATGATAAGGAAAATAATATATTTAAATTATAAGTGGACAATAATGTGTCAGTAAAGCAATAGCTCATAATGCTGCACTTGCTCATTAATAGAGCAATCACATAATGAAAAATATTAAAGAATTAATATTGTCCAATCCACTAATAAAGTGGATAGATTATTCAGACAATATAGAAAATAGATGCAATTATAATATAAAAAAAATGCATCCACAGTCCCCCACTCATTTTAACAAAAATCCTTCTTACACTATTCAAATTCAAATAGATAAAATTTCGGGGTCGTCACAGTATGACCATCTTCAAGTGATCATATATTTCTTTTATGTTTTTTCATGAAACAAGTGGATCTTTAACTGTGAGATATACATATTTTCAGAATTTTATCAAGATTATGACACAAGAATATCATAACTTTAAAATAGTTTTACTTTGATACTTTATTTTCATTCTTAATGGTGTCACCAAGACCCATAATATCCAACACCATGAAAGGTAGTTCTTGTCCAAACTATGAATGACAATAAAATCAAGTTTCATAAAATCAGTCATATTAAAAATAATGAAAATAAATAATACCTTAGTCTTCAAATTTAATCTCCACTCTTTAAGATGGTAGAGTCTCATGCTAATAACATACATGAAATTATAAAGTAAGTAAGAAGAAAAAAGTAGGGAGAAGAGAGAAGACTTCATATTCCTCTTGAATAATATTCAAATGTATTTTACAATGAAGGAAATCCTTATATTTGTAGGGAAAAAACTGACTTGGTCTCCAAGTAAGAAATTAACTTGGTCTCCAAGTAGGATTCCTAACTCTTAAAGAAATATAATACACATTCACTATAAATTAAATATGTTTATAACATACAGATATTTATAAACGAAGGTAGTCTTAAATATTTATACAACAAGTTACAGTTTTGAATCTTTTGCTTTTTCATAAATTTGTGCGCATCAATACACAACTAAATTGTAAGAACAGAGGAAAAATTAAAGAAACTTAACGAGTTAATCATCCAAGGAAATTACAATAATCCAAACTGGGAATATGTGGATACCATGAGACTTGTTTCACCAGAAAAACTTACTTAAGTGTGACTATGACATTTTGTCCATAGACGTTATTTTTAAAATAATTATTTAAAATTAGTGATTGTTCATAATGTTTACTGTATTATAAGAGTGAGTTCACATGCTCAGCAGACAGCAGGTTGATATACCTGCTTGAGTAGCTTGAGAGTACATTCTTAATTTTTGTATGGTTCTTTCATTTTAATTTATTTGTCTTATTTTTGGTGTTAAAAAATATTGCTAATTATGATAATTAAAGCTGCTCAAGCAGGCAGTAGGTCAACATGCCTGCTTGTAGGGGTAGCCTGCTAGAGTATGGTATGGTATTTAAGAATTTGATATTGTAGTTTTGATCTTCGGTATCTAAAAGTATGATACCATTATCATACGAAATTAGCTCGGTATGGTTCAGTATTTCTAATTTCGATTTCGACATTTTATGGTAAGGTTGTTCGATACTCATGATTATTTTGACTTCGAATTAATATACTCATATAATAAAGAAGTATAACTTTAATAATATTAAAAATGCCTCAAGCTAATCAATTAAGTGATCAAACACTATATGCATTTTCAAGTTGTGGACAATGAATAATACAAAAGCTAATCAATGCTTTCAAATTTATTTTTCTCAAAATTTTCTTCAACATGGTTAATAATGGGTGCGCCAATTGGATTGCTAGGGCTCTTCAAGAAGCTCTACATATTATATATATATGGTATACGATATTTTGATATTTATTTTTTAAATACCAAAGACTACTCCGAATACCAAAAAAAATTATAAGTCATACCAAATATCATACCAAATACCATAATTATCATACTACGGTATAAAAAATTTAATTACAATATGATATTCAGTATATACCATACTATACCCATCCTTACCTGCTTGAGCAGCTTGAGGGTATATTTTTAATTTTGCATGGTTCTTGCATTGTAATTTTTAAGCAGCTCAAGCAGGTAGCAGGTCGACATGCCTTCTTGAGCAGCTTGATGGTACATCCATAATTTATTATGGTTCTTCCGTTGTAATTTATCTGTCTTATTTTTAATGTTAAAAAATGTTACTAATCGTGATAATTAAAGATGCTCAAGCAGGCAACATGTCGACATGCTTGTTTGAGCAGCTATAAGGTATATCCATAATTTTTTTTATGATTTTTTCATTATAATTTGTTTATCTTATTTTTGTTGTTAAATCATGATAATTAAAGCTGCTCAAGTTAATGACTTAAAATATTTTTTAAAAAATATGTTACGTCATAATATTAATAATATAAAACATTTAAAAATCATATTAAAATTTTAATTAACTCTCTAAAGTCTATCTATAGCACTTAAATTAAAATTAAAAATAACAAGTATTGGGCTCGCACAAGTGCCCACCAATGTCTAGTTTTTAAATATAACTTAAAGTTGCAATAGTAATTTAGAGAATACTCAAAAATTAATCTTTTTCGCTTTTTCAAATTTTACTCAAAAATTTTAAATTTTATAAAAATGATTCCATTTATATTAGGTAATTAGTCCACGCTTCGTGTGGTCATAAGTAATCTAACTAAGTTTATAAATCTTAGTATTAAAACTAATAAAATACTCTAAAGTTATTAAGTTCTTTCTACATAGAAAATTTAACATTATAAATTTATCTCAAGAACTTCTATTAATATAATATTGTGAAAGTCCTAGTTATCTTCAATTATATTGTTGAATGATAACATTATTTCTAATATAATTAGCTTGTCAATAGTGCTTGAACTCCCTAACTTGAATATTAAATTAATATAATACCTCCAACTTAAAAATTAATTTAATATACTTTTTTTATATTTTAAATTATATTTATTTAATTATATTATATTTTACAGTAGATAATTTTTCACATTGAAGGATTGTAACTTTTTTAAAAGGCTGTGACTTTTTTAAGGAGTTGTAACATTTTTGAAAAGTTGTAGCTTTTTCGAAGAGTTGTGCCTTATTCAAAGGATTATTACTCTTTCGAAGGGTTGAGACTTTTTCGAAGGGTTATGACTTTTTCAAAGGATTGTGACTAGAGTTATGACTTTTTTGAAGAGTTATAAGTTGTGGCTTTTTCAAAAGATTTTGACTTTTTGGAGGAGTTATTGTTTTTTCAAAAAGTTGTCAATTTTTCAAAGAGTTATGACATTAAGGGTTATGACTTTTCGAAAGGATTGTGACTTTTTTGAAGCATTTTTCAAGTAGTTGTGACTTTTTTTGAAGGGTTATGATTTTTTTAAAGAGTTGTGCCTTTGTTGAAGGGTTGTTACTTTTTCAAATAGTTATAACTTTTTTGAATAGTTGGGACAGGCTAAAATACCTTTAATTAGAAAGATGTCGTTAACATCTATTGGGTTACTTAATTGGTTCTTAAAATATTAATTTATTTAATAAGAAAAAATAAATAAGAATTGTGTGAGAGTGCCATGTAGGCGGCCCTAACATTCTCATATATATATATATATATATATATATATATATATATATATATATCATGTGTAACCTGTTTAGTGTCATAACAGTTTTACACAGCCCACAAAGCACAATACATAACAATTATACAAAACATACTAGTAAGCGGCATAACGTTACGTCGTCTCGCTACATTTCGATGTCAACAATCCCAAATCTGTATTAACTTCAACCAAACTGCATATAATATACTAACACATACAATCAGCCTTAAAACAGTCCAAAAATAGTTCCAAAATAGATGGAGGTCGTGGAGCAACAATTCCCAACCACCAGCCAACAAGTTCATACTAAGAACACAATTATGATATCATATAAGAACTCACTCTTGCGGGCTATAAATACGGTGCAGTATCCTGGTTATATCACTAACAAAATAAACTTTATTAAGAACATAAGTCTTACTTCATAACTCAGCTAACCAAGAAGAGAAAAGTCTCTTAAGTAATAAGAAAAGTGTACAACAATCCTTAGGACACATGCTGTCCAAATTTTCAGCACATGCATAACTAGCATATACTTCTTGTTTTTCATAAACAAACCATACTATGTACCCAAATATCATTACTTACCTTTAACTTCAAGGTTTATTATTGCTTTAGGAACCCTTGTAAGGTTGTGAGAGCTACTTTTCACACGTTTAAAGAGAGTAAAGAATAACCAAGAAAAGCTGCTTTTTTGTCCAAATTAAATGGCTTAAGGGAGTTGTTTTAAATCCTTTATAAAGGGAGATTTTAGCTGACCTACTAACTCATTTTTAGCCTTACTTTATTAAGCTAGTGATGCATCTTCTTTCCCCTTTCACCTGGGCCTTGTTAGGTTCAAATTTGTTGGGCCTTAGCTGCCCACTTTTCCCTTTTTTCCTTACTTAGTTTTGGCCTTATTCACCAGGTGAGTTGTGTTGTACTTGGGCGCTTTCTCTACTATTCTTGGGCTGACAATATTATCCATTTACAATGCTAAAACATGAGATAAAGTTACATCCTTAACACGAACTTTATTCATTATTGAACTTGGATAGATTTGGCATCGGGTCTCGTCTCCGTTTAGCTAGCATATTTAAGCTAAGCATGTAGACGACTCACTTGCTAGCTTCCTAAGTCCTACAATCATCTCACTTCTTTCACCTCTTTTAAGGTGGTGATCTCCTCAATTTGACTTAAAACTTATTTACACTTGACCCTCTTCAGCGTTAGACATACATATCACCCTCTAATTTGAGATTCAAGCACTTTTAAAAGTTGGCACTAATTTGAAAAGTCATATCATGTTTTATTTTCATAGTATTATAAGATATAGGGTGTTACATCCCCACCCCCAGGAATATTCATCCTCGAATGTTAGCATAATTGGATAGCCTAACCAAGTTTAAACCTTTAGTTACACAATCTTTTGACAACACACTAAGTATTCAATCACATGTACTTATTAGTATCCCAATTCTGGATATTAGACTTCCTCTTTAGCTTCAAATAAGTAAGGGTATTTTAATTTTTTTCACGTCCTCGGCCTTCCATGCTATCTCTTCTGCTTGGTGGTTTCTCCAAAGAACTTTTACTGAAGCTATTTCTTTATTTCATAGCTTCTTAACATGACGATCTAGAATACAATAGGTATCTCTTCATATGTGAGATATCCTGTAACCTGCACATTTTTAATAGGAGTGATACGAAATGGGTCACCTGTGCATTTTCGAAGCATTGAGACATGAAAAACTAGATGAACCATTGAAAGCTCTTGGGGTAGCTCTAGTTCATATGCAATCTGCCCAAACCTCTTAATAATCTTATGGCCCTATGGAACGTGGACTCAATTTTCCTTTCTAACTAAATCTCATAACCCCTTTCACAGGAGACACCTTTAAATATAGCCAATCCCCTACTGAGAACTACAGTCCTCTCTTCCTAGCATCGGCATGATTTGTGACGTCTTTGGGCTGTTTCTAGCCGCTGTTGTATTACTCTAACTTTTTCCATGGCTTGCTGTACTAGATCTAGCCCAAGCAAGATGATTTCACCCACTTCAAACCATACAATTGGCGACCTATATTTCCTTCCATATAAAGCTTCATAAGGTGCCATCTTGATACTTGAGTGGTAGCTATTATTATAGGCAAATTCAATGAGTGGTAAATGGTCCACCAAACTACCTTTAAAGTCTAATGCACAAGTTCGCAACATATCTTCAAGTGTTTGAATAGTGCGTTCTTCTTGACCATCGGTATGAGAGTGGAAAGTTGTACTCAAATTAACTTGTGTCCCTAAACTCCTTTGGAAGGACTTCCAAAATTTTGCAGTGAATTAAGCTCCTTGATCAGATATAATGGAGATTGGGACTCCATGTAGCCTAACTATCTCTTTGAGGTATAACTTTGCATACTCTTCAGTTATATAATCACTTTTAATTGGCAAAAAGTGTGTTGACTTTGTGAGTCTATCAACTATTATCCATATGGAATCAAACTTCTGAAATGTGCGAGGAACCCAGTAACAAAATCCATGTGGATCATATCCCACTTCTATGTTGGAAGCTCTATACACTTCATATAACCTCCTTGCTTTTGGTGCTCTACTTTGACTTGTTGACAATTTGAACATTGAGCCACAAATTCTGCAAGGTCCCTTTTTATGCCTCCCTACCAAAACATGTCCTTCAAGTTATGATACATCTTAGTTGATCCTGGATGGATAGAATATCTAGAATGATGGGCTTCTTCTATTGTCCTCTTCCTTAGTCCATTAATATGAGACACACATAATCTATTTTCGCAATGACGTACTCTATTTTGTGTAAGGTCAAAGGCCTTTATCGTACCCTGACTCACCTTATCTTTAAGTCATTGTAAAATAGGATCCTCGAACTA
This sequence comes from Solanum clarkiae, assembly GCA_011800125.2. Classification (NCBI taxonomy): domain Eukaryota; kingdom Viridiplantae; phylum Streptophyta; class Magnoliopsida; order Solanales; family Solanaceae; genus Solanum; species Solanum clarkiae. Next base: position 6,823 of record JAABOM020060630.1, read on the forward strand.
TATTTCTTTCACCTCCATTACTAATGAAGACGTTGTTGTATTATGCACAACAACCCCTTACTTTGGGGTTTTAAGAAGGCAAACTCCCAAACTAGCTAGTTGACATAGATCCTTAGCCACCCCTTGACTTACCACGGCCTGATCACCAATATTCATGATTGCCTTATGACTCAAAGCATCGGCTACCACATTTGCCTTCCCTGGGTGGTAAAGTATATAAATGTCATAATCCTTTATTAGCTCTAGCCATCTCCATTGTCTTAAGTTTAGGTCTTTCTTCTTAAAGATATATTGCAGGCTCTTATGATCAGTATATATGTCAAAGTGAACCTCATACAAATAGTGGCTCCATATTTTCGGAGCAAACACAACCGCAGCTAGCTCAAGATCATGTGTTGGGTAGTTTTTATCATGTGGTCGTAGTTGTCTAGATGCATAAGACAATACCCTACCATGATGTGCCAGTACATACCCTAAGCCAACTCCTAAACATCGCAATACACCGCATATCCCTCGGTGCCTTCTGGAAGTACTAGCATAGGTGTAGAAGTTAGCTTACTTCTCAGCTCTTGGAAGCTCCTTTCACATGCATGATTGCATTAGAACTTGGTTGCCTTATGTGTCAACTTTGTTAGAGGTACAAAAATAGAAGAAAAAGCTTTAACAAACCTTCTGTAATAACCTGTCAACCCTAGGAAGCTCCAAACTATTGTGGGTATTGTTGTCCTTGGCCAATCTTTCACAACCTCTATCTTTTGTGAATCAACTTTTATTCCCTCAGCGAACACAATATGACCCAAGAATGCAATTGATATTAGCCAAAATTCACATTTAGAAAACATGGCATACAACTGTCGATTACAAAGAACTTATAACACCTGTTGTACATGATTTGTATGGTCCTCTTCTGACCTTGAATATACCAAAATATCATCTATAAATACTATCACGGACACATCAAGAATGCTTTAAATACCCTATTCATCATATCCATAAAAACTGCTGGTGCATTCATTATCCCAAATGACATAACAAGAAATTCAAAGTGACCATAGCATGTTCTGAAAGCAGTCTTAGGTATATCTTTCTCCTTCACCCTCACTTGTTGATATCCTAATCTCAAATCAATTTTTGAAAAGCATTTGGCACCCTATAACTGATCAAATAAATTATCAATCCTGGGGAGAGGGTATTTATTCTTGATTGTCACCGTATTCAATTTCGATAATCAATACATATTCTCAAGGTGCCATCCTTTTTACGTACAAATAACACTGGTGCACTCCAAGGGGACACACTAGGTCTTATAAAACCCTTCTATAATAAGTCTTTTAACTGCTCCTTTAATGCATGCAATTCTACCGGGGACATTCTATATAGAGGGATGGAAATAGGTTGAGTGCCTGGAAGCAAGTCAATACCAAAATCTACTTCTTGTTCTGGAGGTAAGCCTGAAAGTTCTTCAGGAAACATATCAACTAATTCATTCACCACTGGAACTGATTGAAGAGTTGGCGATTCTGTCGCCATACTCTTACTCTAACTAAATGACATATATACCCCTTAGATATCATCTTTCTTGCCTTAAAATAAGAGATAAACTTACCTTTTGGCGCCCCAACATTGTGTTACCATTCAAGAACTGCCTCATCTGGAAAGTGAAAATACACTCTCTTAGTTCGACAATCCACGGTGGCATAGCAAAAAGCTAACCAATCCATACCCATTATAGCATCGAATTCCACCATTTCTAGCTCAATAAGGTCATCCAATGTATCACGGTCACAAATAGTTACTACACAGTCATAATAAATCTTTCTAGCCATAATAGATTCACCGATTAGTGTAGACACTTCAAATGGTTTGTTCAAAAATTTGGGTGTTCTCTTAAGCTTCCCAGCAACTAGTGGAGTGATGTATGATAGTGTAGAACCAGGGTCAATCAATGCCTCTTTGAACTCACTCCAGGTAGTTGGAGGTGCATCTATATCCTTGGATTAGTTCCAAGCTTCATATCATAATATAGCCACACCCTTCAACCTATATGTCGCTAACTCAACAGCTTTTGTACTACACATATACATAACATCTAAAGTGCATTGAATCTGGTCAAAAAAGTCTTAAGGATTTTCATTTGGATCTGACCCTGTGGAGGATGGAGGGTCCAAATTAAGAAAGTCACATATCCTTGTGCTAGCTGCCCTATTCGCACCACCTGCACTTATAACTGGACCTTCGTGTCTTTGACCTTGGCAAGCAACTATACAAGTCAATAGTTAGAATACATTTCTCAGATCCTACACAGTAGCATCGATGGGTGGTTCTGGGGGAATTTCACTACTTCCTAGTTCATTAGGAGCTGGAGGAGTTGGCGATATCTGTGATAGAGACTCATCTTGAGCCTCATTTTGTTGTCTCATCCGACTAAGTATACCAACTACCACTTCTACTTCCTTTGCTTTACCTTTGTTTTTCTTGGTTTCTGGCATACTTGATGTACAAAACAATTTAGAGGTCAAACACAATCCACCTATTATACTTGGCTCTATGGCACAATCTAAAGAATCATAAGAAGGTGACAACTCTTAAATGCCACGTAGCCTCTTGATTATAATGTGGTGCATAACACATCGATAAACAAGACTCTACATAGACACGGCTTTGTAGGATGACATGCTCTGATAATACTTCTGTCACGCTCAAAATCTATTTAAAGCAGACTCACACCTGTTGCTAATAAGGCTTAGGAGAACCAACCTATATCCATGCACTTTCATACATATTACAAGGGATTTTTTCATTCAACATGCCTTTAAGAAAGTAAGCAGTAATAACAAGCCAAAAGGGAATGCATATGGCTAGGTCGTTGGGGCCACGTTGTCTAAAATATGAGACATGACCACACTTTAATTTACATAGTCTACAAAGCCTCTAGATAAGGAAAAGTATCTGATAAGGGACCGCAGAAGCCCTGCCTCGACTAACTATATAATACAAAGCTCTAGAGACACAAAGCTCCGAAGCAACTTGGAGCTTGGTAATAGCAGTTGGATACCCTATACTCCTACTAGGGAGATCTATTAGCACCTGTACCTGCAGTATGAAACGTGGATCCCCCATAAGGGACATCAGTACGAGATAATGTACTGAATATATAAGGCAGAAAATACTGTATATGAAGTAACAACTCAAATGAAACTATGCACTAGTGTTGAATAAGAGACAACCTGTAGTTATACTGTGGGATCCTATTATAATGACCCGTTAGGTCATGTTGAGAATCAATCCTCTTGATTTCCTACAAGATTTATCTTGAAATATTTTAAATGGGTATTTTGAACTATTCAGTAACTATGACTATTTAATTTATGGGTAAATTTAGATAGTTAGTGTAATTAGGAGACTAAATTGATAAATTATTAAATATCCTATACCACTTAGTATATATAGAAAAAAATTAGTTATTAGGGTTTAATTCTTTTAATATAATTTGAAAAAAATAAAAAGAAAGAGAAGAGAAGATCTTGTGTGTCGCTGTCAAACACTGAACAAGAATAAAGCGTTCCAGCAAGAATTTCCTAGGAAAATCTCAATTATGTGTGTATGAATGTTGTCACTAAATGTACATGACTATAATACTATTTATCTAAAATAGAATTGGAAAGGAAAGTAAAAAGGTAATTTGTAAGTAATAGGTGACAATGTTAACTACTACTATTGTATGCATTGGTGGAAAGTGAGGACATTGAAATTGGGAACAATGATTTGGAGGTTGAGGCGCAACATTGTGCAGCATCCTCTCCCTTCCCTTTTGTACTTATATTTGTTTATATTTTCCTAATCTTTTGCAAATTAACAATAGTAATAGATAATTAGATATTAGATGTATCATATTTTATAAATCCCATCAAATTTATATTATTTGGAGGAATTAAGACTTAACCCTAAGTTTTAAATTTAGAAAAATTGGTTATAGAATTAATTGGATAATTTTCGGGTCTAGGTTAGGTCATATAGTAACATGGATGTTGTTTGTTTCAAAATTTAATTGTGAATTCTTATTGGATTAGATCGTGGTGTTTCGGATTCCATTTGGAGGGGGAAGGCTTAAGTGCTTGATTGATTGTCTTTGTCTAAGGCAAGTGAATTTCTTAACCTTTGTTAAGTATATAGAATCTTGTGCTTCCTGTATGTGGTGTTGAGAATCATTTATGTAGGCTTTGATTGAAATATTTTGAATTGGGTAATTATCCTAAGTTGATATTTGACTTATGAATTAATGATGGAGGTTTATGGATATCGAAGTGATACTTACTTTTAGATGTGAATGTTGTTAAGGTTGTGATGGTATTGAGATTGAGGATATGGCAACATTTATGGTATTGAGCTACCCATTATTGATTTTGAGATATATGAATTTGTATGGATATCTTGCATATTTTATTTCCATGAACATGATTATTGTGCATTTACTATATGTTTGCTAGATGATCTTAGAAAATAATTGCAAAGCTGAAGGAAAATAGTTTCGGCTAGTGAAAAAGAATGAGAATTAAAGAGGATGTACTATGATTTGAGGGTCGTGTCACACGACACAATGGTTACTACGATTCGAGGGATGTGTTGTACGCCACGACAGATACTATGATTCGAGGGTCGTCTCGCACGCTGCGCCAGATACATAGTCCATGTGTGGCCCCCATGGGTTCTGACTGAGGCATGTCTATGATCAGCGGATGTGTATCACTAGGACAGACATTCATCATTCTATGTGACATTGCACTGCATTGCATTACATCTCATTATTATTTATAAACGTGTGAGTGTTTTGTGAAACTTGTGATAGATGCACTTGATCCCTGGTGTTGTTGATATATAATAGTTATTGTGGTTATTGAGCTAT
>JAABOM020060631.1:0-11724 GCA_011800125.2 Solanum clarkiae
TTTCCATGCTTCGGGGATCACACTTGTTCATGTTATACTTTCATGTTAACACTTTATGATTTTACTTGTTATTCTATCTTAAGGGAGAGCTAGTAGCATGTTCTTGACCCGACCAAGATCTATGATGTAGAGGCATGCATTCGACTAGGATGTTGCAGTTCCCCTAAGGGAAACTATGACCTTCATATTAATATATTCCGTTTACTTACTCTTTTATTAATTGCTTACTTTATCTTATGTATACTTACGCTATCAACAAGAGGCTTGAATGGGGTGCCTTTGGATGTCACATTTATTGTATTACGGCTAGACTGCAGGCTCAGGTTGTGACACTGTTAAAGATCACTCTTATTATGTACCACTGACTTGCTGACTTTTATAAGTTATGACACATGCTACTTGTGTGGTAAATTAGTAAATGAGATACATATCCATCTATTTTATACTTGTGAATGGATAGTGAGAGTCCAATCTGAAATGCAATAATGGTGTTAAAAACTTAAACCCATTAAAATTGTCAAACACAGATTGAATAAAGTCAAAAGCAAGCATTGAAAATAATTTTACAAGAAACTTCACTACAAGAAATGTAATATTTAGCTATGAAATTATTAGGTACGATACATAATTCATTACTAATTATTCACTTTTTGTGACAAAGATCACATTTTGTATTTAAATATATGAGCAAAATACTTTTAGTGACAAAATATATAATTTCGTAGTAAAGTTTTGTCCATTAAAGTTTTCCACCAAAAAATACTTTGGCGCCATTAATTAAGTACCATTAGTGACAAATTTTAAATAATTAATGATGATTTTATTTTATCTCTAATAATGCTTACAATTTATGACAAACTATTATTTGTCTTAGATTCGTTATAATTTCAGGCCCGATAAAATTTCGTCACTAAAGATAGGTTACTGCAATAGTGACAAATTACAATTTGTATTTAAATGTCATAAGTATCATGCCCAGAGTCCCATTAGGGTGAACCGACACCCATTGTCGATAAAGCGCAGGAGAACCAACCTATATCCATGCGCTTTCTATACATATTATATGGGATTTCAACATTTGACATGCCTTTAAGAAAATAAACAGTGATAACAAGCCAAAAGAAAATGCATATGGCTAGACCATTAGGGCCACGTTGTTGAAAGTACGAGACATGACCACACATTGATTTACATAGTCTATAAAACCTATATATAAGGAAAAGTATCTGATAAGGGTCGGGATAGGCCTCACCTCGACTAATTGTACAACACAAAATGTAAGCTCTAGACACGCAAAGCTCCGAAGCAACCTGCAGCTTGGTAACAGCAGCTGGAAATGCTGTACTCCTATTGGGGAGAACTACTAAGCACATGTACTTGCAGCATGAAATGTGGGTCCCCTATAAGGGACATCAGTACGAGACAATTTACTGAATATGTAAGGCATGAAATATTGTATATGAAGTAACAACTCAAATGAAACTATGCACTGGTGTAGGATAGCAGACCACCTTTAGTTATACTGTGGGATCCTGTACTTTATGTTCTTTTTATTACTTTATCTTTACAAATATAATCTGTGCACAGCATATAATACAAATGACCAGCTGAACAGTTGTGAATCTATATCGGTATCAGACCTGGCTTGGCTTTCCTTTAACCCCTTGGCCTACTCCCTGTGATAGGATTGACCCTGGCTAGGTGATTCTTCCACCCCTCGGCTTACCACCCATCAATAAGCAATATACTTTACTTCATCTTTCAACTACCTTTGAGATGATTCTTTTTGGTGGTCACAACATTGGAGCAGTAGGACTGTCGATACAAAATATGACATCTAAATAATCACAAAAGACAACACCACAATAAAAGGAGTAAGTTACACAAATACTGAAATGCATAGGAGGTAGAAAACACATGAACTTTATTTAGTAGAATGAATTCGTGTATCTTGGTATCCAAGTATGTATGCAGATTCAAAGCTGACCATGTATGGGAGCATATGAACATGTGAAAGAGTTGAGACACTGTTTATAGTTGTGTCGGAGTTGGTAGGTGCCTTTATGTGCCAAGGAGGGATCTATGTTTCATGCCAAGAAATCAAGTTGTCTTACATACCTCGTCGTATGACCTCATTATTACCTCGAAATAACCTTCCCTTCCTCGAAATATTTATCTACAACATAGTAGATGATAAAACTAGCATTAGCAGCCAATAAGTACATCTTGGCATCCCAATCTCATAAAAAGTCACACACGAGCAGCAAGCGAATATTTATAAATCCGAGCATATTCTTTCAACCTTTCCACCCCTAATCGTATTTTCTAATACACATTATCATATACATATCATATGCAGCTGTTTTAGTTCCATAAAGCCTTACAACATCCCACAAAGCACAAGACATAATAATTCTACATAACATACAAATAGGCGGCATAACGTTATATCCATTCGCTACATTACGACGTTGACGATTCCCAAATTTTACCAACTTCAACCAAACTGTTCCCACAACGTTTATAGATACAAAAAATCCTAAAAAAGTTCAAAAATATTCCTCAAAATAGGTGGAGTATGTGAGATTATAGTTCTCAGTCAATCAACCCACAAGTTCCTATTACGAGCACAATTATGATATCACACAAGAACTCACTTTCGTGGACTGTAAAATGGTGCAGAAGCCTTTATACATCATTATATAACCAATAATCATTAAGAAAAGTAGCCTCCCTTCATAATAAATCCAATCAAAAAGAGAAAATCTTCCAAATAAAGAAGAAAAAATGTATAACAACTTTCGGAACACATGTTGTCCAACAATTTCAGCATAGATATAACCAACATAGTCTCTTGTTTTGCATAAGAAACCATACTAAACACACAACTATAATCACTTACCTTAACCTTCAAGGTTGAGGGACTCCTTAAGAACACTAAAAGCTCCTTTTGGCTGTTTTACAAAGTTAAGAAGTGTAGAGAGAGAGCCTTAAGAAAATCTAATTTTTTTTGTTCAAGTTGAATGACTTGAATGAGCTGATTTTAAGCCCCTTTTAAAGGAGTACTTGGCTGACTTCACTTTATCATTTTAAGCCTTATTTTATCAAGAAACCAAAGTATCATTTTGCCCCTTTCACTTGGTCCTTATTGGGTTCAAATTGGTCTGGCTTTGCTGCCTAGTTTGTTTCCTTTCTCTTAGTTTTGGCCCAACTCACCAAGTGAGTTTTGTTGTACTTGGGCCCTTTCTCTACTATTCTTGGGCTGAAAATATAGTCCATTTGTGATGCTAAAACATGGGCTAAAGTTACACCCTTAACACAGACTTTATTCATAATCGAACTTGGACAAATTCGACGTCGGGCTTCGTCTCCGTTTTGCTAGCAAATTTAAGCTAAGCAAGTAGGCTACTCACCTGCTAGATTCCTAAGTCCTATAAGCATCTCACTTCCCTCACTTCATTTAAGTTTATGATCTCCTCAATTTGACTTAAAACTTATTTAAAGTCGACCCTCTTCAGTGTTAGACATACATATCGCCCTTTAATTGGAGACTCAAGCACTTTTTAAAAATTGGCGCTACTTTGACCAAACCATATCATATTTCATTTTCATTGTACTAGTATTGTAATATGTGGGGTGTTACATCCTCCCCCCTTAGGAACATTCATCCTCGAATGTTAGCACAACTGGATAGCTTAACCAAGTTCAATGCAATAAACGTTCAAATACACGTACCTATTATGGCCCCAATTTTGGATGTTGAACTTCCTCTTTAGATTCATATAAGTAAGGGTATTTTGATTTCAACGTATCCTCGGTCTCCCATGTTATTTCTTCTACTTGTTGGTTTCTCCAAAGTACTTTTACTGAAGCTATTTCTTTATTCCTTAGCTTCTTAACTTATCGATCTAGAATAGCAATAGGTATCTCTTCATAAGTTAGAACTTTTATAACCTGCACGTCTTCAGTAGGAGTGACTGGGATGGGTCACCTATGCTTTTTCAAAGCATTAAGACGTGAAAAACTGGATAAACCATTGAAAGCTCTTGGGGTAGCTCTAATTCATATGCAACCTACCCGAACCTCTTAATAATTTTATATGGCCCTATGTAATGTGGGCTCATTTTTCCTTTCTTACCAAATCTCATAGCCCCTTTCATTGGACACACCTTTAAAAATACCCGATTCCCTACTGAGAATTCCGGTCCTCCTCTTCTAGCATCCACATATGATTTGTGACGAATTTGGGCTGTTTCTAGCCGCTGCTGTGTTACCCTAACTTTTTCCATGGCTAGTTGTACTAGATCTGACCCAAGTAAGGTGGTTTCACCCACTTCAAACCATCCAATCAGCAACCTACATTTCCTTCCATACAAAGCTTCGTAAGGTGCCATCTTGATACTCGTGTGGTATATTATAAGCAAATTCAATAAGTGGAAAATAGTCCACCCAACTACCTTTAAAGTCCAATGCATAAGCTCACAACATATCTTCAAGTGTATGAATGGTGCGTTCTACTTGACCATCTGTTTGAGGGTGGAAAGTTGTACTCAAATTCACTTATGTCCTTAAACTCCTTTGGAAGGACTTCCAAAACTTTACAGTAAATTCGATCAGATATAATGGAGATTGGGACTCCATGTAGTCTATCTCCTTGAGGTATAGCTTGGCATACTCTTCAGCTGTATAATCACCCCTGACCAGCAAGAAGTGTGCTGACTTTGTGAGTCTGTCAACTACCACCCATATGGAGTCAAACTTATATTGAGCGAGGCAACCCGGTAACAAAATCTATATTGATCAGATCTCACTTCCATATTGGAAGCTCTATACATTGCATATAACCTCCTGGCATTTGGTGTTCTATTTTCACTTGTTGGAAATTTGGACATTGAGCCACATATTCTGCAATGTCCTTTTTCATGCCTCCCCACCAAAACATTCCCTTCAGGTCATGGTACATCTTAATTGATCCTGAATGGATGGAATATCGGGAATGATGGGCTTCTTCCATTATCCTCTTTCTTAATCCATTAATATCAGGAACACATAATCTATTTTGGCAGTAAAGTACTCCATTTTGTGCAAGGTCAAAGCTCTTTATCGTACCCTGACTCACTTTATCCTTAAGCTATCGTAGAACAGGATTCTCGAACTATTTTTCTTTCATCTCCATTACATAATAACCCCTTCCTTAGGAGTTTCAAGAAGGCAAACTCCCAAGCTGGCTAGCTAATGTAGATACTTAGCCACTCCTTGACTTATCATAGCTTGATCACCAGTATTCATGATTGCCTTATGACTCAGACCACCGGCTCTTACATTTGCCTTTCCCGGATGGTATAGTCTATCAACATCATAATCCTTTATTAGCTCTAGTCATCTCCATTATCTTAAGTTTAGGTCTTTCTACTGAAAGATATATTGTAAACTTTTATGGTCAATATATATGTCAACGTGAACCCCATACAAATAGTGGCACCATATTTTCAAAGCAAATACAATCGCTGCTAGCTCAAGATCATGAGTTGGGTAGTTTTTCTCATGTGGTCGTAGCTGTCTAGATGCATATGCAATTACCGTACCATGTTGTGTCAGTACACACCCTAAGCCAACTCCTGAAGCATCGCAATACACTGCATACCTCTCAGTGCCTTCTGGAAGTACTAGCATAGGTGCAGAAGTTAGCTTATTTTTTAGCTCCTGGAAGCTCCTTCCACACGTATCATTCCATTGGAACTTGGTTGCCTTAGGTGTCAACTTTGTTAGAGGTGCAGAAATAGAGGAAAAACTTTCAACAAACCTCCTGTAGTAACCTGCCAAACCTAGGAAGCTCCTAACTTCTGTGGGTGTTGTTGGTCTTGGCCAATCTTTCATAGCCTCTATCTTTTGTGAATCAACCCTAATTCCCTCATCGAATACAATATGACCCAAGAATGCTACTGATTTTAGCCAAAATTCACATTTAGAACACTTGGCATACAAAGTCGATCACGAAGAACTTGTAGCACCTGTCGTAAGTGATTTGCGTGGTCCTCTTCTAATCTTGAATATACCAAAATGTCATCTATAAATACTATCACAAACACATCCAAGAATGGCTTAAATACCCTGTTTATCAGATCCATAAAAATTGCTAGTGCATTCGTTAGCCCAAATGACATAACAAGAAATTCAAAGTGACCATAACCTGTTCTGAAAGCAGTCTTAGGTATATCTTTCTCCTTCACCCTCACTTGGTGATAACCTGATCTCAAATCAATTTTTGAAAAGCATTTGGCACCCTGTAATTGATCAAATAAATTGTCAATCTCTGGGAAGGGGTATTTATTTTTAATTGTCACCCTATTAAATTGTCGATAGTCGATACACATTCTAGAGGTTCCATCCTTTCTGCGTACAAATAACACTGGTGCACCCCAAGGGGACACACTAGGTCTTATAAAACAGGTATTTATTTTTAATTGTCACCCTATTAGATTGTCGATAGTCGATACACATTCTAGAGGTACCATCCTTTTTGCGTACAAATAACACTGGTGCACCCCAAGGGGACACACTAGGTCTTATAAAACCCTTCTCCAATAAGTCTTTTAATTGCTGTTTTAATTCACACAGTACTGCCAGGGCCATTCTATATGGAGGGATGGAAATGGGTTGAGTGCATGGAAGTAAGTCAATACCAAAATTTATTTGTCATTCTGGAGCTAAGCCTGGGAGTTCTTGAGGGAACACATCAACAAATTCATTCACTAGTAGAACTGATTGAAGAGTTGGTGATTTTGTCTTCATATCCCTCACTATAACTAAATGACATATATACCCCTTAGATATCATCTCTCTGGCCTTAAAATAAGAGATAAATTTACTCTTTGGCACCTCAACATTGCCTTCTCATTTAAGAACTGCCTCATTTGGAAAGTGGAAAGTACACTCTCTTAGTTCGGCAATCCACGGTGGCGTAGCAAGAAGTTAACCAATCCATACCTATTATAACATCAAATTCCACCATTTCTAGCTCAATAAGGTCAGCCAATACGTCACGGTCACAAACAGTTACTACATAGTCATAGTAAACCGTTCTAGCCATAATAGATTCACTGGTTGGTGTAGACACTTCAAATAGTTGGTTCAATAATTTGGGTGTTCTCTTAAGCTTCCCAGCAACTAATGGGGTAATGTATGATAGTGTAGAACCAGGGTCAATTAATGTATATACATTATGTGAAAATTTGGACAATGTACCTGTGACCACATCGGGTGAAGCTTCCAAATTTTGCCGACTCCCCAGAGCATAAGTGCGATTTTGGACTCCGCTAGAGCTAGTTGCCCCTCTAACACCTCTACCACGATCCGTAGGTGCTTGTTGACCCCTATATAGTGAAGGAACTGACGATAATGATGCAACAGTTGATCAAGTAGGTTGTGCTATATCACCCATACGTCTCCTCGGGCAATCTCTCATTATATGCCCTGGTGCACCACACCAATAACAAGTGTCTGTCCCAACATGACATATACTTGAATGACTCCTTCCACACTGTTTATAAGGCTGCGTAGGGGTCATTTGCTGAACTGCCAAATATCCCGCTGTCCGGGCGCCTTGACCTTCACTTCTTGGACCAAACTGATTTCTCCTAGACCCCTAAAGTTGTGATGGATCTTTGGATGCAGAGTAGGAGGATGATGGCCTAGGCGGTCTATAAAAAAGCCGAGGCCTAAGATCACCTTGGGGTGGTGTTAACTGCCCTGTAGACCTGGCCCTCTTGGACTGCACTCTTTCTAACTCTTTTGTCTTTCTCCTTTGCCTTTGATCCTCTTATCTTTGTGTAAAAGCTTGCATTCTCGCTATATCTATGTATTTGTTCAAGGAAGCAATGGTACAGTCTCTGACTAGATACGTATCCAATCTATCCATATATCGATGAACTCTATCCACCATAGTAGCGACTACATTAAGAGCATACCTGGCCAGGAAATTAAATTGAAGGCTATACTCTCTCATGCTCATATTCTCTTGGTAGAGATTCAAGAACTGATCTGCACGGGCCACTCGGATCTCTAATGGCAAGTAATGGTCAAGAAATGCCTCTTTGAAGTCCTTCCACGTAGTTGGGGGTGCATCTATACCCTTAGATTGCTTCGAAGCTTCATACCACAATATAGCCACACCCTTCAATCTATATGTTGCTAACTCAACCACTTCTGTAACACTCACATGTATAACATCTAAAGTGCGCTGAAACTGATCAATAAAATCTTAAGGATCTTCATTAGGATCTGACCTAGTGAAGGATAGAGGGTCCAAATTAAGGAAATCACGTATCCTTGTGCCAAGTACCCTATTCGCACCACCTGCACCTATAACTAAACCTTTCTATTTTTGGCCTTGGCCAGCAACTATACGAGTTAATAGTTGGACTGCATTTCTCAGATGCTGCACGGTAGCATCAATAGGTGGTTCTGGGGGAATTTCACTACTTCTTGGTTCATCGGGAGCTGGAGGAGCTGGAGATGTCTATGACAAAGACTCCTCTTGAACCTCATTTCGTTTTCTCACCTGACTGGGTATACCAACCACCACTTCTACTCCCTTCCCTTTACCTTTGTTTTGCCCGATTTCTGGCATACTTATTGTACAAAACAATTTAGGAGTTAGACATAATGCACCCATTACACTTAGCTATATGGCACGATCTAAAGAATAAAAAGAAAGTAACAACTCCTAAATGCCACGTAACCTCCTGCTTATAAATGTGGTGCACAACACATCGATAAACAAGACTCTACATAGACAAGGCTTTGTAGACTCCCCAGGATAACCTGCTTTGATACCACTTCTGTCATGCCCAAAGTCCCGTTAGGGCGGAATGGCACCCATTGCCGATAAGGACCGGTAGAACCAACCAACCTATATCCATGCGCTTTCTATATATATTATAAGGGATTTCAACATTTGACATGCCTTTAAGAAAACAAACAGTTATATTAAGCCAAAAAGAAATGCATATGGCTAGGCCATTAGGGCCACCGTGTTTAAAGTATGAGACATGACCACACTGTAATTTACATAGTCTACAAAGCCTCTAGATAAGGAAAAGTATCTTATAAGGGTTGGGATAGGCCTCACCTCAACAAACTGTACAACATAAAATATAAGCTCTAGACATGCAAAGCTCTAAAGCAACCTGGAGCTTGGTAACAGCAGCTAAAAATCCTGTACTAACACCTGTAACTGCAGCATAAAATGCAGGTCCCACATAAGGGACGTCAGTAAGAGATAATTTACTGAATATGTAAAGCAGAAAATATTATATATGAAGTAACAACTCAAATAAAACTATGTACTGGTGTAGTATAACAGACCATCTTTAGTTGTACTGTGGGATCATGTACTTTATGTTCTTTTTCTTACTTAACTTTTACTCTATAATTTGTGCATAGCATATAATACAAATGACCAGCTGATCAGTATTAAATCTATATCGGGATCGGCCCTGGATAGACTTTTCCTTTAACCCCTTGGGCTACTCCCCGTAATAGGATCGACCCTGGCTAGGCGATTCTTCCACACCTCAGCTTACCACCCATCAACAAGCAATACACTTTACTTTATCTTTCAACTATCTTTGAGATGATTCTTTTTGGTGGTCATAATATTGGAGCTATAGGACTGTAGATACAACATATGACATATAAATAATCACAAAAGACAATACCATAATGAAAGGAGTAAGTTACACAAATAATGAAATGCATAGGAGGGAGAACAATACATGAACTTTATTTAGTAGAACAAATTCGTGTATCTTGGTATCTAAGTATGCATGCAGATTCAAAGGTGACTGTGTGTGGGAGCATATGAACATATGAAAGAGTTGAGACACGGTTAATAGTTGTATCGGAGTTGGTAAGTGCCTTTATGTGCCAAGGAGGGATCTATGTTTCATGTCAAATAATACGAAATCAAGTAGTCTTACATACCTCATTGTATGACCTCGTTATTACCTCGAGATAATCTTTCCTTCCTCCAAATATTTATCTACCACATAGTAGGTGATAAAACTAGCATTAGTAGTCAATAAATACATCTTGGCAGCCCAATCTCATAAAAAGACACACACGGGCAGCAAGAGGATAATTATAAACCTGAGCGTATTCTTTCAACCTTTTCTCCCCTAATCGTATTTTCTAATACACACTATCATATACATATCATGTGAATCCTATTTTAGTGCCATAACAGCCTTACAACATCCCATAAATCATAAGACATAACAATTCTACGCAACATACAAATAGGCGGTATAACGTTACATCCCTTCGCTACATTACGATGTTGACGATTCCAAAACTTTACCAACTTCAACCAAATTGTTCCCACAAAATTTATACATACAAACGGTCTTAAAAAAGTTCAAAAATAGTCCTAAAAATAGGTGGAGGACGTGAGACCATAGTCCTCAATCAATCAACCCACAAGTTCCTATTACGAGCACAATTACAATATCACATAAGAACTTATTTTCGTGGACAGTAAAATGGTGAAGAAGCCCTTGTACATAATTATAAAACCAATACTCATTAAGAACAATAGCCTCCCTTCATAATCAATCCAACCAAAAAGAGAAAATCTTCCAACTAAATAAGAAAAAATGTATAACAACTTTTGGAACACATGTTGTCCAACAATTTCAGCATAGACATAACCAACATAGTCTCTTGTTTTGCATAAGAAAACCATACTAAACATACAAGTACAATCACTTACCTTTACCTTCAAGGTTGATGGCCTCCTTAAGAACCCTAAAAGCTCCTTTTGGATACTTTACAAAGTTAAGTGTAGAGAGAAAGCCTTAAGAAAATCTGATTTTTTTTATTCAAGTTGAATGACTTGAGTGAGCTTATTTTAAGCCCCTTTTAAAGGAGAACTTGGCCGACTTAACTTTCTCATTTTAAGCCTTATTATATCAAGAAATCAAATTATCATTTTGTCCCTTTCACTTGGGCCTTATTGGGTTTAAATTGGTTGGGCCTTTGCTGCCTATTTTGTTTCCTTTCTCTTAGTTAGTTTTGGTCCAACTCATCAAGTGAGTTTTATTGTACTTGGGCCCTTTCTCTATTATTCTTGGACTGAAAATATAGGCCATTTATAATGTTAAAACACGGGCTAAAGTTACACCCTTAACATGGACTTTATTCATAATCGGACTTGGACAAATTCGACATCGGACCTGGTCTCTGTTTAGCTAGCAAATTTAAGCTAAGCAAGTAGGTGACTCACCTGCTAGCTTCCTGAGTCCTATAAGAACCTCACTTCTCTCACTTCATTTAAGGCTGTGATCTCTTCAATTCGACTTAAAACTTATTTACACTCGACCTTCTTCAGCGTTAGACATACATATCGCCCTTTAATTGGAGATTCAAGCATTTGTTAAAAATTAGCGCTATTTTGACCAAATCATATCGTGTTTCATTTGCATAGTACTAGTATTGTAAGATCTAGGGTATTACAATAAGCTTTAGCAACAAAATTTTATATTTAATTGTGACGTTAATTTTTTGTCACTAATCATATAATCAATTAGTGACAAATATTTTCTTGTCTCTAATCAACTGGTGACTTAATGACAACATAGTTTTTGCCACGGCCCAAAACCCCGGGCCATGACTAGTGCCGATTAGGCACTTAGACCACTATTAAATCCCAACACAACATACTAG
>JAABOM020060632.1:0-11724 GCA_011800125.2 Solanum clarkiae
TCTTTTAAAATATTTATTGGTTTCCTGATTATCCGTAAAAATTAGGTGGCGACTCTGTTTATTTCAAAATTTCAAAAATTGGTTTTCTCAAAGTATTTGAGTTTTAAGCTGATTTTTTTATTTTTTTAAGAGTCGGTCGTTTTTCGGCGTAACATATACATAATGTAATTTTGTGAATATTTTATTGAGAAATTTATTTTTTAACTCCTAAAAAAATAAAAATGCTACATATACAAATAAAGTATTTTTTATTCAATACTTGGACATAATCAAATGTTACGACCCAAGCCTAGGGCCTAGACGTGACACGGCAAATGGGGAACCCGAAGGTACCCCAAACAAGCCTCTTAACTTATTATCACACATAATTGGTTGCGGAAGCATATAGAAACAATATAAAGAGCAAGAATAGTGGCAGAGAGGGGCTAAGAGAAAAGCTTGCACAATATCATAGTCAAGAGACAAGAGTTAAACTCATATCATAGATACATAACATGTCCAACAACCAGCTCTACTACATAGATAAAAGCTGGGGCCAAAACAAAGCAATCAGGTTCACCCTCATAGTCAAATAGAACATAAAGAAGAGTGTCTCACTACATAACAAGAGAGCATAGACTAAGGTACCTAAAGTGGGGGACTCACCAACTAGCTTGGGTAGCACCGAACTAGCCATGTGGAGGAGGATGATCAACTTGGGCTCCAATTCCTACTGAAACAAGCACCTAAAGAGTGGCGTGCAAAGTTTGACCAAAACAATGTTGGCAAACAGATTTAAAATTAATGAGTGTGATAAATATGTTTACATCATAGACACTCCAAATCATAAGGTCATTATTTATTTATATGTTGATGATATGTTGATCATCAGTAGAGACTTAGTTGACATAAATGCTTCTAAGCAAATGCTTTCTAGTAAATTTGAAATGAAAGACCTTGGAGTAGCTGATGTTATATTAGGAATCAAAATTCTTAAAAATCCACAAGATTTTGCTTTGTCGTAGTCTCACTATATTGAAAAAAGTTACTTGACAAGATCAAGTATTTGGATTTTAAGATTGCCAAGACTCTAATGGATGTGAGCTTCGCACTTAGAAAGAATAATGATGAAAGTGATTCATAGTTGGACTATGCGAGAGTATTGGGAAGCTTGATATATATTATGAATTGTACACGACCAGATATAGCATGTGCTATTAGTAAGCTGAGTAAGTACACGAAAAATCCCAATCAAACTCATTGGATGGCAATGAAGAGAGTTTTAGGGTATTTAAAATATACTCAGCACTATGTTTTGCATTATGACAAATATCCAGCTTTAATTAAAGGATA
Organism: Solanum clarkiae; assembly: GCA_011800125.2. NCBI lineage: Eukaryota > Viridiplantae > Streptophyta > Magnoliopsida > Solanales > Solanaceae > Solanum > Solanum clarkiae. The sequence continues at coordinate 1,333 of JAABOM020060632.1, forward strand.
TAGTGATGCAAATTAGATAACTGGATTAGATGAAGTAAAATCCACAAGTGGATATATATTTACTTTAGGTGGTGGAGCAATTTCTTGGAAATTATCCAAACAAACATGTATTGCTCGCTCCACTATGGAATCTGATTTCATCACTTTAGTTAAAGCTGGTGAAGAAGCGTGAATAGCTCTGAAACTTCTTAGAAGATATCCCCTTTTGGCCTAAATCATTAGCACCTGCATGCATACACTGTGTTAGTTAGACTGCAATAGGTAGGGCAGGGACCATGATGTACAATGGTAAATCATGTCACATAAGACGGAGACATAATACCATGAGAAAACTACTCTCTAGTGGAATTATCACAATTGAATATGTAAGGTCAAAAGATAATGTGTTTGGTCCACTTACAAAAGACCTAACTAGAGAAGGAGTTGAAAGGTCATCTAAGAGGATGGGTTTAAGGCCTAGGACAAGTCAAGCATGGTGGTAACTCTACCTAATAGACTAGAGATCCCAAGAGCTAGGTTCAAGGAGATCAAACAAAGTTGTGTTTGACGATCCAACATTGTCAAATAATCTAACCCATTCATAGTACAAGCTTGAAATAGATAGTCATGTATAATAAATCAATATTTCATAAAACCCCAACATAATTTATACTAACAATCCATATAGAAGATACCCATAGATAATACAACTTGAAAACATGTAATTTTCATAAAAATGGAGATTGGGCTCCATGGGTGAAAAGACTCAATCGATGAAACCCACATTCCTCAAACTTGGGTTTTCTTGATGAAGACTTAAAGGAGACTTGAAGCTTGAAGGGAGTTCTTGAGCTCCGGAATTATTCTTGAGACACTTGAATTTGGATGAAATATTTGGCTAAATGTTAGAGAGGGTTTTGAGAGTGTTTTGAATGATATAGAGTTGAAAAATGCTAAGTATAGGTATTTTTACGCATAGGTTGGCATGGGGTCAAGACCCCAAGGCCCTTTGGCCAAAACAAAAATTTTAGGAAAAATTAACACTGATCCGCGCCCATGGCGCGTCGCGACCATGGCGCCTCGCGACCATGGTGCCTCGCGACCAGGGCGCGTATCGCCACTGGAATTTGAAATTTTCAAAAATGATTTTTTTGCTACGGGTACTCTAAAATCGTGATTATACCCATTTCTTACTCAATTTTTCTCCCTGATCACGAATATGAAGTCGGATTTTTGATATCTCGCACGAATTTTGAGATATATGAAAATTACGATTATGTGCATTTCCGAGATACATTTTTGGGGTGTTTCAATATCTCCCCCTTGGGAACATTCATCCCCGAATGTCAAAGAAACGTACAAAAGAGAAGTAAACATGAAGATTTCAGCCCAACATAAATGCAACAATTACACTTAAACATCATTTTCAAAAATCTCAACATAAATGTCAAAATCATCATGAACTTATTACCATAAACATGAATGCATGCAACACGATATGAGGCCTGAAACTTAGGACTTGAAATTAGAGACAGGGCTTCATTTTTTATCTTAAACTTGAGTAGAATGAAAGAGTTACGGATATCACTTCTTCAAACCCGCTTCGGCTTCCCATATGACACTTTCCACTTGTTGATTCTTCCGAAGGACCTTGATGGATGCAACATCTTTGTTCCTCAATATCTTCACTTGTCTATCCAAAATCTCCATCAGGTGCTCCACATAGGTCAAATTTATCTTTTACAACACCCACAACATCTAAAGGCATAACAGTACTTGGGTCACCTACACACTTTCTCAACATAGGTACATGGAAGACCGGACGAATCATACTCATATCAATGACAAATTAAACTCGTAGTCTAACTTACCAATCCTCCTCAACACCCTATAAGGACCCATAGACCTTGGGCTGAATTTCCCTATCTTGCCAAATCATGCCACACCCTTCATGGGTGAGACCTTCAAGTAAACCTAATTACTAACCTTAAACTCAAGATCTCTCCTTCTCATATCGGAATATGACTTTTTCCCACTTTGACTCGTCTTCAGCCTTTCCCTTATCAACCTCACCTTCTCCAAAGCTTCCATAACCAAACCTGTACTTAACAATGCCACCTCACCAACTTTACCAAAATATCTTCCCATAGTCTAGTCATTCTCATGGAAGATGAATTATGAGTCTCTCTCAAAATCAACTCCCTCAAGTCATCAACATTAGACACACATAATCTACTTTGGTACCCAAGGTACCATCTCCCCCTTGGGAGAAAACCTTCACTCTACCATCCTTCACTAAGGTCCTCAATTCTAGCAAGGCGGGATCAAGATCTTGTTTTGAGTTAACTCCCCCAATCAACAAAGATTTGGAACCATCAACAACCACAAACTCTCCTAACCCTTCCTGTATGACCAATATATGAACGAAGACAAGCTTATCCCTCAAAGTTTGGAAACTCTTTTCACACTCATCGGTCCACACAAATTTTACCTTTTTTGTATCATTTTAGTCATAGGAGAAGCAATAAAAGAGAAACCATTTACAAACCTCTGGTAGTAGTCCTTCCAAACCCAAGATACTTCTACTGTCTGATGGAGTCAAGGGTCAAGGCCAATTTTTAATCACCTCCGTCTTCTCAGGATCCACCTTAATACCATCACCCAACATCTCATGTCCCAAAAATGCAACCTTTTTCAATCAAAACTCATATTTTTCATATTTTTGGCATACAACCTCTCCTTCCTTGCAACACCACCCTCAAGTGATCCACATGCTCCTCCTCACTATGGGAATAAATTAAGACATCATCAATAAAATCACCGAAAATAAGTCAAGGTACGGTTTAAAGACCATATTCATAAGATCCATAAATATAGCAGGTGATTAGTCAACCTAAAGGACATAACCACAAACTCAAGTGCCCATACCTAGTCTTGAAAGCCGTCTTGGGAATGTGACACTCCCTCACTTTCACTTGGTGATACTCGGACCGAAAATCAATCTTAGAGAAGTGACTAGCCCCTTGAAGTTGATCAAAAAGGTCATCAATCCTTGGTAGAGGGTACTTATTCTTTATGATGACTCTATTAAGTTGCTGGTAATCAATGTATATTTTAAGAGAACCATCCTTCTTCTGCACAAACAACACCAGTTCACCCCAAGTTAACTTACTTTGCCTTATAAAACCCTTTTCTAACAAATCTCTCAATTGTTTTTTCAACTCCTTCAACTCCGTCAAGGCCATATGATAAGGAGGAATAGAAATAGGTTGAGTGTCGGGAAAGAGGTCTATACCAAAGTCTATTTCCATTTCGGAAAAAACACGGGAAGCTCATTAGGAAAGACATCAAGGAACTTTTTAACCACCGGAACCAACTCTATAGCAAGGAATTTGGACTCAACTTCCTTAACCCTTATAAGATGATAGAGACGACCCTTAGAAATCAACTTTTGAGCTTTAAGACAAGAAATGAATCTATCCTTGACCACCACATCACAATTTTTCCACTCAATCACGGGTTCATTAGGGAATTGGAATTTAACCCTACAGGTTCTACAATCAATAGAATCATAATATGCATGCAACTAATCCATTCTAAGAATGACATCAAAATCCACTATATCTAATTCAACAAAATCATAAGGCAAGATTTTATAAAAAATGGACACGGGACAATTTTTATAAACTCTTCTAGCTACAATGGACTCACCAATGGGGGTAGATACTTCATAAGGTTCACACAACAATTCAGGACTGACATGAAGCTCTTTGGCAACAAAAGGAGTAATAAAAGAAAGAGTGACACCGGGTCTATCAATGCATACACATCAAAATAAAAAACCTTTAATATATCTATGAAGCACTACTCCAAATCTAGTGACCCATAGAGGGTTGTGGTTGAGAACGTTGCTGGTCATCCCCATGATTCTTAGCAACCATGGACAACGTCTCGACTTATTATCCTTTGCACCACACTTGAAACATGCACTTCAACCGGCCAAACAATCTCCCAGATGATACTCTCCACACTTGTAGCATGGAGGAGAAGCTTGAACACCAATACCCTTGCCTTTCCTTTGAGCATATGGACAATTAGGAATCTTGTGGCCCATATTTCCACACCCAAAGCATGCACTCGTGTTCCTTCAACATGTGTCACTATGACTTCTCCCACACTTTGGGCACCTAGGGCAAGTCCTCCCACTATTGCCACCTTCAACTTGGACCCTCCTTCTCCTTTCCTTTAAGGCCACTGGGACAATCTCTCATCTTATGCCCAACACCACCACACTTGAAACAACCCTCAACTTCCACCAAACATCTTCCTTGATGCTTCTTGCCATACCCTTGACAAGTGACAAAAGGGATCCTTTTCTTCTTGTACTTGGAAACCAATAGACTAGTAGAAGATAAGGCACCGCCGACTCAAGCCCTCTTAGCGTCACTCCCCTTCCTCTTATCCCTTGAACTCTTCGGAGCACCTACTTGATGATTGAGTTGAGTGGTTAAACCCGTGGCTAATTGCCATAGATCATTACAAACCTCTGTATTTGACATGTCATCGTTGGGAATTTGAACCCGAAGTGAGAGATGGTCACCACCATGTTCACCACCCTGAATAGCTTGAGATATTTTCTAAAATGCAATGATTAAGAATTAGGAATAAGTCTTAGGAAGAAGTGAAACATTTCCCAAAACGCCTCATAGCCCTATACTCATAGTTGTGACACACTTCGCAACCATGAATAAGACTCTAATAGATGCGGTGTGTTGGATTCCTAGGACCCTTAACGACCTAGTGCTCGGATACCAAGTTTGTCATGACCCAAGACTATGGCCTATACATGACACGATGAATGGGAACCCGAAGGGACTGAAACAAGTCTCTGAGAATATCAATCATACATCCTTAGTCACAGAAGAAAAGTAAACAACAACAAGAGATAATATAAAAAGGGAAGTAGGACTAAGGGAAGTCTTTGATGTCATAAGATAACATAAGGAGTCAAGCTTATAGCATAAATACATCATAATATTCCAACAACACCTCTAAACATAGAAAGGAGCGGGGGCCAAGATACTTTCCGGGCTCACCATCATAATGTCAAATGTTCAACATAAAGAAGTCTTAGGAGTAGCAAAAGAAAGTAGATATTGTCCTCGAATTTGAGGACTTACCAAAGCTTATCTTCATAGAATCTCACTAGACACATGGAGGATAATCAAGAGAAGCTCCATTCCCTACATAGTGATATCATGTAGGTATAAAGTATGTGTTAGTACATTTGAATGTACTAAGTATGTAGTATGCAATGCAATAAGACATAAGCCAATATAGTCAAAATACATAATCATCGTCAATAGATAATATAATTTTAATATGGCATGTATGATCAAAGCTTGAAGTAAAGCATGCTTATAAACCATTCAACTTACATAGAATACGATACATATGTGGGAAAGAGACCTCAACTGACAAAGAATATGACCAAGGGAGCTACAACTAGGAATCTCAATAACTACCCCTCATCGGTAAAAGCGTGGTCTACTTGCCAAGGTAAATCATACTTCACCTTATGGGAGCCTATCCCATTTCGGAGAAGTAACACCCCTTAGAGGAACTTGTCCTATTTCGGGAAGGATTTCATGAGAAACTTCGCCTTATGGGAACCTATCCCATTTCGGGAAGAATTTCTAGGGAAAGTGCACTAAATGGATCCACTAGTAAAGAAAGGGTAAAGTACGTATACTCCTATGTTGGCACATAGTTGAGGAAAGAGAGAAAACTCTCCATTCATCGGTACTAAGCCTAATCCCACAGAATAATTCAAAAATCATACTTTAGCAATTTGTAAGAAACATAGAAACATGAAATGGGTAGCTCTAAAACATCTTTGATATCTAATGGTGAGCCTAACTTTAAAGATAAGAATATATCATCATCAAACATTATCCTTGCATTAACATTAAAAGGCTCACCAGAGGTAAAATCTTTAAAAAAGGGCTTAACTTCATACTTGCATAGTCATAGATAATTTCATGAATTCATAATATACTTGATAGCCCATATTCTTTGTGAAGTCACTTGACTCATAAAACATGTAATTAACTTGAGAATTCTTGACTTTAACATTTTATCAAACACTTGGTGGGTGTGCAATTCTAGTTTAAAATCATGCAATTCAAGAGTGAAATAATATGAAAAAACTCAGTGTAAATCAACTCACCAACACATAGTAAAACCCTCATGTAAGATACCTTGAAGTCCATATTCAAATCTCATAGTAGATTATAGTTTCATAGCTCAAAACATGCATAGTCTCAATAGACAAAATCTTTTCATAGTACAAGTTTGAAATAGATAGTCATGTATAATAAATCAACATTTCATAAAACCCCAATATAATTTATACTCACAATCCATAATAGAAGATATCCATTGATAATACAACTTGAAAATATGCAATTTTCATAAAAATGGTTATTGGGCTCCACGGGTGAAAGGACCCAATGGATGAAACTCACATAACTTAAACTTGGCTTTTCTTGATGTAGATTTGAAGGAGACTTGAAGCTTGAAGGAATTACTTGAGATCCAAAATTATGTTTGAGATACTTAAATTTGGATGAAATATTTGGTTAAGTGTTAGAGAGGGTTTTGAGAGTATTTTGGGTGATATAGAGTTGAAAAATAGCTAAGTATAGGTATTTTTATACATAGGTAGGTATGGGGACAAGACCCTAAGGCCTTTGGACGAAATAGGAATTTTAATAAAAATTAACACTAATTCGCGCCCTGGCGCATCGCTTCTAGGGCGCGGATCGCCACTGGAATTCGAAATTTTCAAAAATTATTTTTTCCTATAGGTCCTCAAAGATCAAGATTATAACCATTTCTCATTCAATTTTACCCCCAATCATGAATATGAGGTCGAATTTTTAATATCATGTACGAATTTTGAAATATATGGAAATTATGAATATGGACATTTTCGAGGCATATTTTTGGGCATTTTTGGGGTAGTTCAGACATTTATATAGGGGACCTGGCGTACCGTGAGGGGTCATATGGTTAGTGAGACAGTTCGTGCCACTTGCCTTGGTTCCAAAATTGTGGAATTTCAAGGCTAAGGCTACTACACGGTCCATGAAGTGTCACACAACCTGTGTGGGGTCCATGTGTGGCGTGGCTGTGTCTAAAACTCCATTTTGAAGCTCCAACAACCCACACAAGGCCAAGGGTCATTCGAAGGAGGTTCCACACAATCCATATAGCCCCACACGATCCGTATAGCCTGACACAGATCATGAGGGCTTCTATGTAGCGGCATCTTGGTCCAAAGATTTTCGGAACCAAATTTTCAAGTTTCATTGAGGTCACAAAACATCTAGGTCCTTACAAATGCACTATTACAAAACTTTATGAATACAATACTTAAGACGAGACAGGATCAGGACCTACCCCAAATCTATAAATATAAAAACAAGCAAATCTTTGAGACTTTTGATTACCTTGAAAGAAAAAGGTCAAACAATTAGCTGAATAGGTGATTGTGCCACTCAACGGGTCTGTTTGATCGCTGCTTCGGACATATAGACGTGAATGTAGCACCTCCAAGCAAGGGGTATCAATACACAATATATCAAATATGTAAGACAAACTAAAAGTTGAAACTGAAGTATACAGACTAAAAGTGGGGTCTGGGAAGGGTAGAATGTACATAGATCTTACCACTAGAGGTGTTCATGGTTCGGTTTGTATCGGTTATTAGTTAAAACCATAACCAAACCAATTTAGTTGGTTTTTCAAAATTTCTAAAACCAAATCAAATATAAAAGTAACCATCGATTTGGTTATTGTAGATTTATTTTTTTTTCAGTTTGAAAGTAATAAGTTTGTTGAGGGCATACACACCTCAATATACAAATACACCTAGTACATGAACAATCCCCAAAAAGTTATTGTGGATTCAATTAAGTAATGGTACTAAAGTTATTATGTGATTTAGTTAAGAAATACTAATATTATTATACACGAACAAAGTGATTTAGTTAAGCAATATTAAAATCATAATACAACAAAATTCAAATCTTTATAAAAAAAACATAACACAATAATCAAATAACTATCCGATGAGGGGTTACAAGAAAATAACATATCAAAACACTAACAAGACAATTTCATATATAAATGGTAAAGTTAAAGATTTAAGTTAATTAACATCTAAAAAAATATTTATATATTATTTATAAATACTATATAAATAAATACAAAATTTATATAATATTATTTGGTTCAGTTTAGTTATTTTTATGATTTTTTTTAGTAAAACCAAAACCAAACTAAATAGTATCGATTTTAAAAATTTTAAAAGCAAACTTAACCAAATCAAATCAAATATTGAATTTTTCAATCGGTTTGGTTTGGATTGCGGTTTAATTTGGTTTTTTAACAATAACCATGAACAACCCTACTTAACACTACCTCATAGAAGTAGCGAGGTTGTTTCCTGAGAACCCTCGTCTCAAAAATCCATAAGCAGAATAAATAAGATATGACAAAAAGAAAAGGAAAGGGAATAGAAAGAGCGACTAATAACGAAAAGCACATGACAGGATGTAAATACGATAAAATTAAAACATATACAATAGATAATGACAACACATGATATAAAATATGACTACTCCTGCTACCCTACTATACCCCCAGGCCAGACATCTACCTAACCCTACAAACCAATTAGCCTGCTACTCCAATTCTCAACCTTCACTCCTTCTATCTAAGTCATACCTTCGGTGAGATCAAGTTTCGCCATATCTTATCTGATCGCCTCCCCCAATACTTTTTCGGTATACCTATACCCCTCCATGTAACTCCCTAAACCTATCTCTCGCACCTCTTACTAGGAGCATCGGTACTCCTTCTCTGCACATGTCCAACCTCTCGCACCTCCTAACAGGAGCATTGGTATTCCTTCTCTGCACATATCCAAACCATTGCAGTCTCGCTTCCCTCATCTTATCAACCACAGAGGCCATCTCTAGCTTCTCTCAAATGGTCTTATTCCTAATCTTATCACTCCTGGTACGACCACAAATCCATCTCAACATCCTTATCTCTGCGACATGCATCTTCTGAACATATGCATTTTTTATTGGCCAACACTCCACCCCATACAACAAAGATGGTCTAACTACCATTTTGTAAAACTTACCTTTGAGTTTAGGTGGTATCTTCTTGTCACACAATACTCTCGAGGAAAGTCTCCATTTAGTCCATGTTTCCCCAATACGATGTGTGACATCATTATCGATATCGCTATTACTCTGGATGATGGATCCCAGATACTTAAAGTTTTCCCTCTTGGAAATAGGTTGAGTGGCAAGCCTCACATTAATTTCTGAGTCATCACTCGCAACATTTAATTTGCACTCCAAGTATTCTATTTTGATCCTTCTCAGTTTGAATCCTTTGGACTCCAAGGCGTGTCTCCAAGCCTCCAACCTATCATTAACTTTGGTTCGAGTCTTATCAATCATTACTATATTATCTTTAAATAGCATACACCATAGAACCTCCTCCTCGATAGATCGCTTCAGCTCATCCATCACCAAAGCAAATACGAAAGGGCTCAACATAGATCCTTGATGGAGTCCCATCTCAACAAGAAAATACTTTGAGTCTCCTCCCACCGTTCTTACCCGAGTTTTGGCTCCACTGTACATGTCCTTAATCTCCCTGATATATGTTATTGGGATACCTTTTACCTCTAAACATCTCCATAGGACATCCCTTAAAAATTTGTGATGATAGGTGATAGTGAGACGATAAAATATTGCAATGATAGTAAATGATGATATGTAGCCTAAATACAATCATAACATGCTTTTCTAGGCTGCTAAGCTAGAGTCCTACTAATAGACAGTTTATCATGTTCTGATAGCCAACTCAATATGATAAGACTACAAGTTATATAACAATAATATAAATGCAATGAAAAATATATGTCACTAAGATCATGCCAGAAGAGTAATTTCATATGCTTTCAAATGGAAGTCTCAATGTGTGTTTATAAAGTTCAACTAAATGAAAGCAATACAATAAATGCAGGATTCAATAACGCTGTAAAATGAGCCATAACCAATAGATAAGACGTTAAGGTTGTCATCACCATCAGTTTGCTTTTTAATTCTACAAACAACATCAATATCTATATCCAAACAACATTTAATAATAGTAACATTTACTAATAGCAACAAGAAGCCATCAAAATCTCATAAGAGTGGCAAGCTATTGAGGTACTATAACAATACGTACTTTAAGTTGTTTCAACTAATAACCTCTGTATACGATTCTTAAAAATGGTGCACTAATATCTCATATATCTATCACCTTAACATATCAATATAC
>JAABOM020060633.1:0-11721 GCA_011800125.2 Solanum clarkiae
CTGGAGGTCGCCATCATTCCCGTCCGACATGCCTGGCTTTCATGTGTTTTAAAAAGATTTTTATTCGATACTCGCTATAGGTTTGATTCATGTATGTTTACCTATTTCCTTTGGTTTATGAGTTCTATCTGTATTGTTTACTTCCTGTTTTACATATTCGGTACGTCTTTCGCACTGACCCCTTCCTTCGGAGGGGCGGCTGTGTTCATGCCCACAGGTACCGATGAGTAAGTGCGAGACCCTCTTTCCTAGGACCTCCAGTTTCAGCTACAGTGCCCCTTTTTGTTTCGGTAGCCAGCTATTGGTAGCTTCTCATGTTCACACATTCCGTAATTATGTTATGTATGTGCACGTACTGTTCAGCATATATGTTTAGAGGTCTGTGGATACTAGTGGGTCATGGGTACATGAGAGATACTTGAGTACATGGTTTTTGGTATGATTTTGGTACTTGATCAGGCGGCAAGACCGCATTATTTTATGTATCATATGATTATTAGGCGGCAGGACCGCAGCTGAGACCTTGTCAGCCCGCATTGATAGATATGTATAAAGAAATATGTATTTGTATTGTTGTTTGGGATATTGCTGGATTTTATTTGCAGGTGAGGTTAGTTAATAAAACAGAGGAAACTTTGCCGAATTTCGGTAGGTGTCCAGGTCGGATAAATGACGAAATTCAGATTAGTATGTGTCTAGGTACCCCCATCGGGCACTGGTCACGACCCTAGGTTGGGATGTGACATTAGTCAACTAGTCTCATTGGACATTTGTCAACTTTATTCAACACATCAACTATTGACCCTTTGGTCACATTCCTTTAAGGTTTAGCTCTTGACTCTTTGGTCAGATTAACAAGGGTTAGTTTTGGGTACAAACATCTACTTGGGTACCTTTTGATTGTATAAATGATGAATAAGATCCCTTTTGGCCCAATTAGGTAGTTCCCCTTTTCCCTTCCTAGCCATTATAGTTCTAGATAGGTCCCTTTTTTCTTTCCTAGTCCTTATAACTCTTTTTCCAGAGGTCTTATTTAAATAAGAGAAGCTACTTTTAAAAGCCTTTGTATTTTTATTACACCTATCCCTTAAGTGAGCTATCTTACCATAAAAGGTGCATAGGATGCCATGGTCAACCACACACTCTTTGGGTTTCTTTATTTTGAACCCGATTCCATAGTTGGTGGTAGACTAACCCTGCTGCATATTATCAAATATGGAAAAGGACATGGTCCACTTTATTTTATGCTTTAACTTAGTTTGGTCTGGTCAAGTTCCTTAAGAAGAGCTTTGTTTCTATTAGACAAGTTAATTAGATCACTCTCTAGCTATTTTGCCTTCTCTTCCAAGGCCAATTGAGCTTGACTCATCACGTTTTTCTCTTTTCTGGAGGACTTGAAGCTGTCAATCTCCATTTGGAGTTTTTGGTTGACTTTTTCAAGATACACATTCTCAGTTGTCAACTTAGCACAATCCTCCAGGAGACGTTCCTTAGAGTTACAGATAGTCAGATAGGCATCAATTAAGACCTGCGATAGAAATTCAAACTTTTTCTTAGAGTAGGTGTGAATGTTAACTTTGATGTGTTCAAAGATTATCTTAGTGTCCAGCAGAACACTGTCTTTGTCATAGGAACTTGCTCCTGCCATTAGTGCCACATCCTGTTCGTTACACCCAGCCTTGGAGTTATCTGGTTCAGCGTCGATCACAATCACCACCTTGTCCTTGTTACTTTCATCATCAGATTCATCTACAACAACAAGACTAAGGAAGTCATACTTCTCAGGAACCTCAATGGCCATGAAGGATTAGTTCTAAGGAGCTTCTCCATCAGATTCTTCACCAGAGTTGTTAGCTAAGGCCCCGAGAGCCCTTTGCACTGATAGATCTGCCTCTTGGTTTGTCATCCTCCTATCCTTGCGAATATATACTTCACGTAACACCCCGTACAATTACTAAAATTCTCCTAAATTTTATTGAGGGCAAAACTTGTCTTCTCAAGCTCTGATGGAAAATTCGAGACCGAATTTGTGATCAGTGCAAAAAATTGAGTCGGATAATGGTCTCGACTCAGCTTTAATGGGAAAAATGCGATTTATTTTTTTTCAAAGTTATCCTAAAGTAGTGGGATTTCCTCATCCCTTCCTCAATGTTGAGAGGACATGGAACCACACTTATATTTTTTTGAAAATTTGACAAAAATTGAGAAAATGCGAAAAAGTGTATTTTTACACTAGTGCGTGTTGCGCACTAGTGCATGGGGATGTATCTTTTTTTAATTCAAGAAGGAAAATTTCGCCCACATATGGTTTATAAACATATATTCATACGAAAAGGGTTTAGACCTATTATTTTCAAAGATTTTACGCTAAGTCTAAGAGAGATGAAGGATAGAAAAGTGAGCATTTCTAGAGGAAATTCAAAGTTCTTTGAAGATTTGTCTTTCCAAAGTATGTAAAGGCTACCCAAAAGCATAGAATTGATCTTCCATGTGCCAATGTAGAGTTATCATAAAGAAATCATGTCTAGGAATCTCAAATTGATGTCTTCTTGCAAATTCATGAATAATTTCTTTAATTTCTTGAATAGTATCTTGGATTCTTGTTTTTATTATTTATACTATATTTTTATCCTAATTTGATGATCATCATGTTTAAATCTTGTTGTATATGTTCCTTATTATGTGATTGTAACCTGATTCTTAAAATTACTCTCTATAGAGACTGAATAATGAACTTAGGGGGATGTCTAAAACCTTGAATGTCTGAATTGATGTCTAACTGAGTCTGAGTACCGAGTTGAGTGTGTTGATGATTGTGATAGCTGAAACTATTGTTGATACAGTTGAAAGGGTATATTTCCTTAGATTGGATAGATAATCTTACCTGTAGAGGTTGGATGATGAGGGTTCTTGGTGGATTGATGGATTTATGAGCATGTTGAGTCATGGGAAGAGTATTAGCACTAAAATAGGTAAGAGTGAAACCCACCCAAACATATTAACTACGTGGCTAGTGTAGGAGAGGATTGGACCGTGAAAGCGGATGTTTCCTTTGTCCTGAAATGGGACTTGACAAACTTTTGGATCCACTAACAGATCATTCTTTACCCCGACAAGGTACTGGATGGATGTGGCAATGGCATCTCTTTGTTGTATCACTACGAGATGATATGTAGCTGTTGTCGGTTATAGGAACTCCCAGATAGGTTTCATGATGATAGAACTTCGATGTGATACGATTGTTTGATGTTTCATGGATCGCGAACTGATAGAGTCTGGTCCTTTAATCTAAGGTGAGGGTGAGGGATTGATGAGGGATTGCACATTTTTTCCTTTTTACTTTAGCCCATTTTACATAAAGTATATTCCACGTACTAACACCTCTCTAGAGCTGCATCATTTTATGATGCATATTCAATAGACCGAGGACTTCAGCAGCCCGATCGTTGAGGTTCAGAGCTCTCTATTCAAGACAGTGGTGAGTCCTCCCCTGCATTCAAAGGATGTTTATTTTTTATTGATTTCTAGTCTTTTATTTTATGTTGGTAGCCATGGCCTATCATGGTACCATCTCAGACACTAGTACAAAGTCTTCATAGACGTAGACATTGATGTTGATGTCGAGGGTTCTCTTCCCTCTTACTTTCTTTCATTATATTGAGATTTTCGTTATTCATTCTATTTCCTTATGATAGATGGATATTGATAGTATGAGCCCATAAATAGAATAGCATTTATTATCATTAGGTTACTTTCTACCGCTGATGAAGGAATTGAACGACGACAATGAGGCTAGGTGGTCCTTTCAAGACTAGCAATAGTCTCCGAGTGCACGTCACGTCTAGGGTACCCTCCCAGGGCATGACAAACTTGGTATCAGAGCCCAGAGTTTGATTTTCCTAGGGAGTCTATGAAGTTATGTCTAGTGGAGTCTTGTTTTTGGGTGTGTTGTTCACCACACTTCATAACAGGAGGCTATAGGACATTAGGAAGTGTTACCCTTTTTCTATGATATTAGTTCATGCTTTAGAGTCAACTTTGAAATTCTGCTTTTAACTCGTGCACATTACGCTTATAGAAAATGCCGCCCAAGAGAACAACAGCTCAGAGAGATACCCCCGCTCCCGTTGCTGAAAACACCTAATCGGAGGTTCTGGTTCAGACTGCGACTAGGAGACGGGGATGCCCCGCCAAGACTACTGAGGTCCCTCAGGCGCCCTCTGTTTAGCCTTAGCCAGCTCCCACTACTGAGGCAAAATTCAGAGGAGCCATCACCATGCTAACTCAGTTGGTGGCCTCATAGGGGAATAACCAAGGTTCTCAGGCTCCTAGTTCTGGATTGCAGGAGCCTTCAGATGCAACCCAGCTTAGGGACTTCTTGAGGATTAACCCTCCAATATATACAGGGTCGAAGGTGTAGCAGGACCCACAGAACTTTATGGACGAGATATACAGGGTTCTGAGGGCTATGCGTATGGATGAACTTGAAGGGGTTGAGATTGCATCCTACTTGATGAAGGACGTGGCTAATGTGTGGTACACTCAGTAGGAAGGGATTAGAGGTGAGGATACAGAGCTTGCTGCATGGGAGAGTTTGAAAAAGCCACCTTTCTTGATCACTTCTTTCCTCAAGAGTTGAGGGAAACAAAGGTAGATAAGTTGTTTATTCTGAAGCAGGAAGAGATGATTGTGAAAGAGCATAGCCTTAAGTTCATCAATCTCTCAAGGTATGCTCCCGAGGTGGTGAAGGATATGAGGCAGAAGATGAGGAGATTAGTATATGGCCTAGCTAGACATGTGCAGAGAGAATGTAAGGCTGCTGATTCCTGGTATGGACATCTCCATACTTGTGGTGTATGCTCAGCAGATAGAGGAAGACAAGAGAAGAGATAAGAAGAGCATCTGAGAAGGAAAGCGAAGTTAGTGGACATGAGCATAGCCCGCAGAGATAGACTAAGGTGATAAATCTTATTTTCAGAAGAGATCATCACATCCCATACCATCTGCAACAAGTGCGCCCGTGCATCCAACCAGATATGAGAAAAAATCTCCTAGTTATCAGAATTTCAGGACCTCGGGTGCCCCATCTTAGGCCAGTATGACCCAAGGTATAAGGGAAAAGCCACCTTGCAGCAAGTGTGGTAAGCTTCATCTGGGTGAATCTATGTTGGCAAAGATGTGTGCTATGCATGTGGTCAGGCTAGTCATTTTAGTTATGAGTGTCTAAAGAGGAGGCGAGGTGAGGGGAGTAGTAGAGATCAGTCTTTGACAGAACCCCTAGCGAGTAACCAACAGAGGGGTACCACTACTGGTACAGGAGGCGGGGCAAACCGCATTTATGATATGGGTAAATGACAGGAGCAGGGGGCTACAAAAGATGTTGTCATGGGTACGCTTCGTGTCTTATGATTTCTATACATTGATTGATCTGGGTGCCACCTTATCTTTTGTAACTCCTTATGTGGCTAGAAAGTTTTTCCCGAGTGTTTGATTGAGCCCTTTTCTGTCTCTACTCCTATTAGTGAGTCTATCCTAGCTGAGAGGGTTTACAAGGATTATGTGGTGTCTATTTTTCATAGGGACACTTTAGCTGATTTGATAAAGTTGGAGATGGTTGATTTTGATGTAATAATGGGCATAGATTGGCTTCATGCTTATTATGCTTCTGTTGATTGTAGAACTTGGATTTTCAAGTTCCAATTCCCTAATGAGCCTAGCTTAGAGTGGATAGGGAGTTCTGTTTCCCCTAAGGGAAAATTCATATCCTATCTTAGAGCTAAAAAATTGATATCCAAAGGTTGTACTTACCACCTTGTGCGAGTAAAGTCGGATGATGTTGAGTCTCCTACTCTTGAGTCAGTCTCGATAGTGAATGAGTTTCTCAAGGTATTTCTTGATGATCTTCCAAGAGTCTCTCCTGATAAAGAGATTGACTTTGGGATTGATGTTCTTCTGGAGACCAAACCTATCTTAATTCCACCCTATGAATGGCTCTCGCAGACTTGAAAGAATTGAAAAAGCAATTAAAAGGCTTGTTAGAGAAAGGTTTCATAAGGCCTAGTGTCTCACCTTGGGGTGCTCCTATCCTATTCGTGAGTAAGAAAGACGGGTCTTTGAGGATGTCCATAGACTACCGATAGTTGAACAAGGTTACCATAAAGAATAAGTATCCTCCACCCCAAATAGATGAACTCTTCGACTAGTTTCAGGGTGCTACTTGTTTCTCCAAGATAGATCTCAGATCAGTTTACCATCTGTTAAAGGTGAGGGGAAGTTATATTCTGAAGATAGCCTTTAGGACATGCTATGGCCACTTTGAGTTCTTGGTCATGTCATTCGGATTGACAAATGCATCTGCAACTTTCATGGACTTGATGAACATGGTATTCACACCATATCTTGACATGTTCGTGATCATGTTTATTGATGACATCCTAGTGTATTCGAGGAATGAAGAGGAGCATGCTAGTCACCGTAGGATGGTTTTGCAAATACTCAAAGATCATGAGTTGTATGCAAAATTCTACGAGTGTGAGTTTTAGCTCAAGTCAGTAGCTTTCATAGGACATGTTGTTTTAGGAAAGGGTATTCGGGTTGATACTCAGAAGATTAAGGCGGTTAAGAACTAGCCAAGACCCACTTCTCCCACAAAAATAAGAAGTTCTTGGGCTTGGCCGGGTACTATCGCAGATTTGATGAAGGCATCTCTTCTATGTCAGCCCCATTCATTAAGCTGACTCAGAAGAAGGCCAAATTTTAGTGGTCTGAGGCATGTGAGAAAATTTTTCAAGAGTTGAAGACTAGATTGACTACAGCACCAGTGTTGGCCTTGCCAGACGGGACGAGCAACTTCGTGATATATTGTGATGCATCCAGAGTGTGATTGGGCTGTGTACTTATGCAGAGAGGGAAAGGGATAGCTTATGCTTCCAGACAACTTAAGGGCCATGAGAAGAATTATCCGATTCATGATCTGGAGTTGGCAACGGTGGTGTTCGCACTTAAAATCTAGTGTCACTATCTGTATGGAGTGCATGTGGATGTGTTCACTGACCATAAGAGTTTGCAGTACGTGTTCAGTCAGAAAGAGCTCAACTTGCAACAGTGAAGGTGGCTGGAATTGCTCAATGATTATGATATGAGCATTCTCTACCATCCAAGTAACGCTAACATTATTGTTGATGCTCTAGGCAAGATGTCTATGGGTAGTACTACCCATGTGAAGAAGGGGAAGAGAGAATTAACCAAGGAGGTGAATAGATTAGCTCGATTGGGGGGTGTAACTTGAGGAGAACAACAAAGGCGGTGTCAATGTTCAAAATGGTTCTGCTTCATATTTGGTGTCAAAGGTAAAAGAAAAGCAAGACCAAGACCCTGTCTTACTCTAATTGAAAGAAGCAGTTCATAAGCAAAAGGTGATGGTTTTCTCTAAAGAGGGTGATAGGGTATTGAGATATCAAGGGAGATTGTGGGTACCTAATGTTGGTGGTGTTCAAGATAGAATCATGGACAAAGCTCATAGTATGAGATATTCCATTCATCCTGGCTCCACCAAGACTTGAGGGAAGACTATTGGTGGAATGGGATGAAGAGAGACATTCTTAAATTTGTTTCTAAGTGTCCTAATTGCCAACAGGTTAAGGTTGAACATCAGAAACCATGTGGTATAGCTCAGACCTTTGAAATTCTGGAGTAGAAATGGGAGGTGATCAACATGGATTTCATTACCGGCTTACCAAGATCCAGAAAGCAGTATGATTCGATATGGGTGATTGTTGATAGGATGACGAAATTAGCCCATTTTTGGCGATGAAGACAACTTATACAGCTGAGGAATATGCCCGACTTTACATTCGAGAGATTGTGAGGTTACATGGAGTTCCCTTGTATATCATCTCAGACTGAGGAGCTCGATTCACCTCTCAATTTTGGAGATCCTTCTAGAAGGGATTGGGCATGAAGGTAACTTTGAGTATCGCTTTTCACTCTCAGACCGACGGGCCGACAGAACACATTATTCAGACTTTGGAGGATATGTTGAGGGCATGTGTCATTGACTTCAAAGGGAACTAGGATGATCATTTACCATTGATTGAGTTCACGAATAATAATAGCTAACATGCCAGCATCCAGATGGCCCCGTATGAGGTATTATACAAGAGGAGATGTAGATCTTCAATTGCTGGTTCGAGGTGGGTGAAGCTAAGTTGATTGGGTCTGACCTCGTACACCAGTCTATGGATAAGGTGTAAGTCGTCCGAGAAAGGTTGTAGACAACCCAGAGTCACCAGAAGTCATATCTAGATGTGAGAAGAAGAGACTTGGAGTTCGAGGTAGATGATTGGGTGTACTTGAAAGTGTCACCCATGAAGGATGCCATGAGATTTGGTAAGAAGGGGAAGCTGAGTCCAAGTTATAATGGGCCATACCAAATTGTAAGAAGGATTGGTAAGGTTACTTACGAGTTAGACTTGCCTTCCGAGCTAGATAGAGTTCACCTAGTGTTTCACGTATCTATGCTGAAGAAGTGTTTGGGGGATCCAACCTTAGCAATTCCTGTGGAGAGTACGGGTATGAAGGACAATTATCGTACGATGAAGTTCCAGTACAAATTCTTGACCGACAGGTTCGTAAGCTGAGGAAAATAGCCTCCATTAAAGTGTTATGTAGGAATCAATTTGTTGAGGAAGCTACTTGGGAAGCTGGGGAAGCGATGAAACTTAAATACCTGCATCTATTCGTTCTAAGTGATGATGATGTTGAAGGTAAATATTCTTATTCTTATCAATTCCGAGTATTCTTTTCCATCAAGTTGATCCTCTGTGTTATCCCATTCCTGAGTCTAAGACAGAGATAGATAGATGATGGATAATGGGAGTTCGAGTGTTCCCGAGTTAGGAATGAGGCAAAGTTCTGAGATTATTCGAGTCCCCGATCGACCTTTACTCATCATTCAAGGAAAAATGATTCCAAGGGGGAGATGATGTAACACCCTATGCAATTACTAAAATGCCTCTAAACTTTATCATGCGCATAACGTGTCTTCCCAAACTCTGATGGAAAATTCGAGACTGGATTTACAATTAGTGCGAAAAACTGAGTCAAAAAATGGTCTCGACTCGGCTTTAACATGAAAAAACACAATTTCTTTTTTTCAAAGTGAGCCTAAAACAGTGGGGTTTCCGCATTCCTTCCATGACGCGGAGAGGATGCGGAACCACACTTATATGTTTTCAAAAAGTTAACGAAAATTGAGAAAATGCAAAAAAGTGTATTTTTACACTAGTGCGTGTCGCGCACTAGTTCATGGGGATGCAGTTTTTTTTTTATTTTAATTCGGGAAGAGCAATTTTGTCTCCAAAATATTTTTATATCCCCCATATGGTTTTTAAACATATATTTGTACGAAAAAGGTTTAGACCCATTATTTGTCAATGATTTTACGCTGTCTAAGAGAGAAGAAAGATAGAAAAGTGAGGGTTTCCGGAGAAGACTCAATGTTCTTTGACGATTCGTCTTTCCCAGGTATGTAAAGGCTACCCAAAAGTATGGAATTGATCTTTCATGTGCCCAGTTAGAGTTAAGATGAAGGAATCATGTCTAGGAATCTTGAATTGATGTCTTCTTGCAAATTCTTGAATAAGTGTTCTAATTTCTTGGGTAGTATCTTGGATTCTTGTTTTTATTCTTTCTACTATATTTTTGTATCCTAAATTGATGATCATCATGTTTAAACCTTACTATATATGTTCCTTATAATGTGATTGTAACTTGATCCTTAAAATCGCTCTCTGTAAGAGACTGAATAATGAACATAGGCGGATGTCTAGAACCTTGAGTGTCTGAATGTGATATCTGACTGAGACTGAGTCCCGAGTTGAGTGTGTCGATGATTGTGATACTAGAAATTGTTGTTGATATAGTTGAATGGGTATAATTTCCTTAGAATGAATAGATAATCTTGCCCGTAGAGGTTAGATGAGAGGGTTCTTGATGGATTTATGAGCATGTTGAGTCCTCGGAGGAGTATTAGCACCAAATTCGGTAAAAGTGAGTTCCATCCAAACTCATTAGCCACGTGGCCAGCATAGGATATGATTGGATCATGAAAGTGGATGTTTCCTTTGTCCCGAAATGGGACTTGATAGACTTTTGGATCCACTTATAGACTCATCGTTTACCCCGACAAGGTACTGGACGAATATGGCAATGACATCTCTTCGTTGTATCACTACCAGCTCATACGTAATGGTTGTCGGTTATAGAAATTCTCAAATAGGTATCATGATGATAGAACTCTGATATGATATAATTGTTTGATGTTTGATGGATAGCGAAGTGCTAGAGTCTGGTCCTTTACTCTAAGGTGAGGGTAAGGGATTGATGAAGGGTTGCATATTGTTTCCTTTTTACTTTAGCCCGTTTTACATATAGTACATTCTGTCCTTTACTCTGAGGTGAGGGTAAGGGATTGATGAAGGGTTGAACATTATTTCCTTTTTACTTTAGCCCGTTTTACATATAGTATATTCTACGTACTAACGCCCCTCTGGTGCTACATCATTTTATGATGCAAATTCGATAGACCAAGGACTTCAGCAGCCCGATCGTTGAGGTTCAGAGCTCTCTATTCGAGACAGTGGTAAGTCCTCCCCTGCATTCGGAGGATGTTTATTTTCTATCAATTTCTGGTCTTCTATTTGATGTTGGTAGTCATGGCCTGTCATAGTACCGTCTCAGACACTAGTATAGAGGATTCATAAACGTAGACGTTGATGTTAATATCGAGGTTCTCTTCCCTCTTACTTTCTTTCTTTATATTTTGATTTTTGTTATTCATTCTATTTCCTTATGATAGACAGATATTGATAGTATGAGCCCACAATTAGAATAGCATTTAATATCATTATGTTACTTTCTCGCATTGATGAATGAATTGAACGATTTCAATGAGTCTAGGTGGTCTTCTTGGGGACTAGCAATAGTCTCTGAGTTCTAGTCACGTCTAGGGTACCCTTCCGGAGCGTGACAGTTTAGGGCTAGGATCCTTAGGCTTTTCAGGGACGTTCTTCTTATATTTAAGTACCCAGAGAGGAGATAACTTAATAAAGTGGTAAGGACTTGCGCACTTGTGACAGAATTGTTCACTCAGATCCTTCCTAGTGGTTTTTTGAGGGACCCTTCTCTACCCTTCTCACAAAAACACTTCACACAAACTCACTAAGATTGAGAGTCAAACCTACTCTCGACAACCACTCTCACAAAAAAACAATCTCCTACAATATTTGCACCTAAACAAAGATTCTAAGAATATTGCAAAACAACTCGAACAATCAAGAAAGACCTAATGCTAGATCTTGCTTGAGTGCTCTCCTTTTGTGCCCGTGCTCTTACATGAATGCTCTCACTTTTTAGAATTGCAAAAGCTGTGACTTCTAGGGTTAAGGATTGTTTATATAGTCAGTCCTAGAGTCATTCCACGTAGGAGTCCTATTTTGAATAGGGCACATAATATTTTCTTTATAAGAGTCCTATTCCAATGTTGCTACCTTTCCGAGTCCTTTTCTAATTTTGTTTCGTTAATTAGCATTCCGTATCTAACTGGGATTCTACTGCGTGACTCATGGTATGTTAGACCCCGTATTTATCTAAATGGGGGTCAATTGCTCATTCGGGAAAATTGTTGTGATTGAGGTGTATTTTAAATTTTACTAACTTATG